>JAEBDU010013188.1:1770655-1795966 GCA_016802625.1 Heliconius numata
TCCCTTCTCAGCCAAAAGCTGGTAATACTCAATGAGATCTGTATCTAAGGCTGCTCCGGGCGAATTGCCTTCAGCTTCATCCATTATCCTCACTCTTTGTATCGCTGGACCCCCACTCAGAGTCACTTGGCTTGCCACTAATGAAATAAAATAAAATAATAAATGTCACATATATTATCAGCTTTCAGCTTCACTATTACACTATACCACAATGGTGTTAATACATACCTTTATGAGCAACCTTCATATAAAGATCCATGGCTTTAGAACACGAGCTAGGCAGGGTGACCCCCGCCCAGTGCCTGTAAGCCAGCGCCATCTGTGCGTAGTCGCTGTCACCCAAAGCGCCTATAGTGTAGTGGACGAGCGCCCGCGCTTGCGACACTGGGACACCAGTGCCTGTTGCGTAGAGGAAACCAATGCCCTGGGATAAATTTTGTTTGTTTAGTATTTGTATATTATCACAAATAAAAAATAAATAAATAAACAAATTAAAAATGTATGTTGTATTATATTGCATGTATGCATATTAAAATTAACTCTCTGATAAGCTGATAAAATTAATAGCTGCCTTTAAATTAAATGACTGTGAGAATGGTGTGGGAAGAATGCTTTCTATTTTTCAGATTTAAACTTTTCTATTTTTTTTTTATAATTTTCTGCACTTAATTATACAATATACAAAAAATATAAAGGCATCTTAACGCAGTAAATGCGTTATTTTATGCACAGTAAATGTGCAGTAAAATAAAGTGGTTGCAGGTTCAATTCCATATTTAAATTTCTCTGCTCTTGTAACAAAGTGTGGTATTAAGTGCCATATCACGTCCAACACACAATGTCTCAATATGGACTTTGGACTGAATAAAGGAATATCTTAGCATCAGAATAAAGTTGCAAAACTAACTAAAAATACTTACAGCATGAGCATCAGCATTACCATCTTCGGCCAACTCTTCAAATATTTCCCTTGCTTTGTCCACATTTAATTCGACACCCTCTCCATATATGTATGACCAGGCTAATTTAATTTTAGCAGGGGAATACCCTTTATCCGCCGCTAGCTTCACTTGGGCGATAGCTTGGTGTAAATCGGCAGTACGCCTATCTATTTTCTCTAAGGCTGAATCATAGATTTCCTTTGCTGAAATGAAATGATTGTAGAAATTGTGTCTTAATCTTTGTAATTATTTTGTTTAGATTTACGTTGCATCCTACATGTATGTAGTAAGATAGGCAAGGATACCAGAGAATGTAAAGACACTCCATTACCATTAGGGCACTTCCATTTACCAAGTTCTTAATGAAAATATTAAATACTTTATTCCCTCTAGTGCAAATCGAACCCATAATCGTTGCGTTTACAGGCGCATATTTGTACAGCTGCACCACAACAGCCTCAACTTTTGTGTTGTTATAATATATTAAAGTAAAAAGTCGAAAACAATATACTCTGGAGGATTTTTTTAAAATTTTCACCTATTATCCTACATAGCAGGATAGATAATCTATTGTAAGTAATTCAGTTTCCCAACTATTCACCATATTTTAAAACAATGTATTTAAAGTGGCAGAACGTAAACTTTTTCTTATACTTAAGATTAATTTCATGCTGTTTCCTGTATAAAGAATGACAGCCACATGGAACCTAGTGATTTACATGAGATGATGTGAATGGCAGTCATAAATACAGTGCTTTGTCTTCGTTAACACAAAGAGCAAGGAAATAAAAATAAATAATTCCTCTGTATCGAAATCATACTTTTGTGAGTTTAATTTAAGAAGATACACAGCATTTATATTTTTCTTATATTTAATATATACTTTTGTAAATAGTTATTATAATAAATGCTTGGTATATACCTTCTTTAAGCTCCGGTGACAACTCTGGTTCTTCTTCTTGAGGTAAAGGAGGCAATGTATCTAATATATCTTGAGGATTTTCATCTAATTTCTGTAATAAAAATGTTAAAATGTTTTTAACAGTATGATTGCAATAGTACAGTCCATTGTTATGTTAATTAAGTTTATATCTCAAAACAAATGTATAAATTAAACCAGTTAAATGAAATTTAAATACATAATGATTGTTAATCATTATTGCCCAATTAATGTGTGTTCACTGGTTTTACTTATCAACCATGATGATATATCCTACTAATATTAATGATGTGAATGTTTCTCAGGATGAATATTTGTTCCACTGTCACAGAAAAACTAATAAAATTATTGAAACTAAACTTTAAATTAATATAGCTAATACATCAGCGCAACACATATGCTACAATTTATTTATTTATTTTTTCATTTTGAATAACTTGGCTATAATATAACAATCACTTTAAGTGGTTTTTTGTTAATTTGTAGGAGATTGCTTGAATCAATAACATTAAAGTAATGACATGTGCATAAATGTTTAGAATAAATATTTTTTTTGTTATCATGTTATAGTTTTTTTATTAATATGCAATAAAAGTACTTTTGTTCTATTATTTAAATATTATACTATATTGCCATAATTACCTCAATATCATTTCCTTGGTAATCAGAATTTTTACTATCTTGTATCCAGTTGGGCTCAGAATGCCTTAGAAGACTCTTTCTAAGCAGTTTTAAAGTGTATTCCATTTGCTCCAAATTATTCACTGTTTGCAGTGAATCTGTAAATTTTCATAAAGAAATAAAAACGACAATTTTCTATCAAAATAGAATCTTATTATGTTAAATGATCACAGCAAGCAATTATATTTCATATTATGAATAATGAAATTAAGGTAAATAGTACTGTTTATGTTAAAGTACTTTACAATTTTAAGTAATTATAATATAAAAGTCATATAACATAAACTACGATGTAAAAAATACCTTTACTGTCATCTTCTTCCTCTTTATTATTGCCTGTATTTTTTTTAACCGCATCTGCTTGATCTTGCATAGATTTAATTTGTTTATTTATAGCTTCAGTTAATTCTGCGTAATATTCTGGATCTGCTTGACCCTCTAAAACTAAATTATTCAATGGGTTTTCTTCATCTTCAGAATCTTCAGATTTTTTTTGATCTTCAGGACCAAGAAGTTTAGCCGCAGATATCACGAAACACAGCCACAAAATGTATAATTTTAAATGTTCCATTTTATAAGTATCAATATTGCTAAATGTTTTTATAAATTCCACTTACGTGTCCCTAAAATGTGAAAAATATATTATTTAACATATGAATATTACACAAATCACAATGTTTTGCAGTGGCAAGTGCAATACCCACTTACAATAATACACGTGTACTTTCACCACTATTTACATGTTTTTATTAAAAATATTTATTTCGCAAATCGACTAAATTGGATTGTATCAGTATGTCATTTTTGATACACATACACATAGTAATTTACCAGATAATTAAAAAAATCAACTGACAGTTTCTGATACCTAATATTGACTTCTTGTCCAGTACCGTAAAATGGGGTGGATGGAAATGGTTTCAGACTTTAAGTTGCATTTTATCGATACTTATGACTTAAATATATCAAATACAAAACAGTTTATAGAAATATAAGTCGATACTGGTTTTATATTTGCCGCTGTATGGCACTGTATAGTAAATAGTGTGTGGTACAATAAAAACAAATAAAAATATTACAGGTAATGGCCTATCATACGGTAAGAAATATTTATACATATAAATTATTTTAACACTACATGCATATATGTTTATCAATAAATTACCGAATTTTATATAGGTAGGTATAGTTTTTTTTTTTTAACTTTTTCTTTCATTTACATATGATTTTTGATAGTCTTATGACATTGACAATTGCAAAGACAAAGTTCAAAAAGGTTGCAAAATATTTGTTTTGACCAAATTCTGCAAAATTTTGTTTCCTTTTATTAAAGACTAAAGTATTTTACAGTTGAGTTACTCAGGCTTTGTCTTAAGTTAAATAAATAAAGAAAGAGGCATATATATTTTTAAATGATCTATTAAATTAACCTGAAACTATGTTGCGATTACCGGTTTCAAAAGGGCAAATTCGTAACGCTGTACAAATACGGCTAAAATCTTCAAGCAGCTATATAAGGAAAACTTTCATAAATTACTTCAAAGATCATCATGATCATAAATATATAAAATCCAGTGCTGTAGTTCCTTTATGTGACCCAACAGTACCTTTTGTAAATGCTGGTATGAATCAGGTATATCCTTACATTACTTTAAATATTAATAATTAAAGCCGTCGTGGTGTAGTATAATCCGACTGTAAACACGACAGTTGTAGATTCAAACACTTGCTCTCTATGAGAAGAAGAGCATGAAGTAGTACTTTGCTTTTTTATTTAAAATATTTATCATTTTTAAATTATTTTAATAAGTATAGCAAAAAGTAAACCATAATTTACACGAAGACATTTTAAAATGATGAATCAATCAAGAAATAATGAAATGATAAATTTATTTATATTTTAAATAGTTTACAAACTTCTGGTTTTTTCTTTCAGTTCAAAGGTATATTCTTAGGTAACTTAGAGGCTTCTTTTCCTCGTGCTGTGAACTCACAAAAATGTGTCCGTATTGGTGGCAAGCACAATGACTTAGATATAGTAGGAATGGATGGTACCCATCACACATTTTTTGAAATGCTTGGCAATTGGTCATTTGGTGATTATTATAAGGTATAATGACTCTTTTATTGTAATTATATTAAATAACATAACAAATATGGTAAAATATTACAATTACAAAAATGTTTTTTTAATTTTATATATATAGAAAGAAGCTTGTCAAATGGCATGGGATCTTTTGCTTGGCCCCTATCGATTAAAGCCAGAAAACTTATTAGTCACATATTTTGCTGGAGACGCTATTATTGGAATGCAAGAAGATAGAGAATGCAGAGATATTTGGAAACAAATTGGGTGAGTTTTAAATTTAAACAGTGATACAGATAATGTCATCATTATCCTCACTGATAGTCTACATTCCTATGTAGGCTATAATTTTTTTCAAGCATCTTGCTTGTACCAGGGCAGACAGAGGGAACCTAGCGTTAAGACACTCCACACATTGCTGCTGCCATTGAGTGGCAGACCTCAACACTGTGTTTTGCCGCAACATCAGAGCACATAAACTGTCTACTGTACTGTGTTTGAGTGCTTTTTTATTTTATTTTGTTTATATTAATATATTTTCAGTGTACCTTCAAGCCAGCTAAAAGCACATGATGCTAAAGATAATTTTTGGGAAATGGGCGTTTCTGGGCCTTGTGGGCCTTGCACAGAAATTCACTATATTCATCCTGATGGCACTCTCACTGAAATATGGAACCTTGTGTTTATTCAGTGTAACAGGTAAGACTTTAAAAATGAGTATAATTTGAATTATTAATATGAATTTTAACAAATTAAGAATAATTAAAATTACAATGGAGGTTGGTGGAATAAAAATAAATATAAAATATATTTGTCACAAAGTATAACTTCTTTTACCTAGGATAGTAAACTGATGTTATTTTTTTATTTACATATACACCTATTGAAATAATGAATCATATATGCTTTAGAAGTTTACAAAAATACAATAGTGAAAATTGAATATTTATTGTTTTGAGTCCTATTACTTAGACTCACCCTAATTCAAACATTTGATAATTATTACATTACATTTTTGACTTTATTATTTTTATTTTTTTTCGTTAAGAAACGCCGATGGCTCAGTGACGGGTCTGAGGCGGCATCACGTAGACACGGGTATGGGATTGGAGCGCATGGCCGCCATAATGCAAGGCGTTAGATCGAACTACGACACAGATCTGTTTAGACCGATCATTGCTGCTATAGAAAAGGTAACTTCTCTAAATAAATCAGCTTCACGCTGTATCCCGCATACAGCAGAATTTTTCAAGGTAATGCGTATTGAGCGGTGGAACTCAACGCCGGGATTTTGCCTTGGTACCAGAGCGAAAAAATGAAAATATTAAGAAATAATAATGCATTTCCTCGAGTGGGGATTGAACCCACAACCGTTGCAGTTACAGTCACACCCCGTGCCTCTGCACCACGACAGTGCAAAAACTATTTTCCGTTTCTTAGTGTGTGAACACTTTAAAAATATTAAATATTTCCCATCGGTACAGCTGCCACTCAGGAGACTCAGGAGGATAATATAGGATAGGATATCCTTTCCTCATTCAGGTGACAAGACTGAAGCCACTCAACACAGAAACGGAGTGTTTAACACTAATTTTATTATTTTCACCATGCTATACTTGAGATATAGCGTGAAACTAACAAAAACCGATACAGTTACTTAATTTATATCTTTAATGCTTAAAGAATAACCAAGGCGTGTCGCCGTACAGCTCTAACTACAGCGACGATGCTGTACTAGATCAAGCGTACAGACGGCTCTCAGACCACGCTCGTATGGTTAGCGTTTGTTTGGCTGATGGTGTTTATCCTTCTTCTAGGTAAGAAACAATCACTTCATTTTTTTTTTTTGACATTTACTTATTTAACCTTATGTGGGTTTAAATGGAGTTGACAACTCCAAGTTGTGGCTTAATTTCACACTAGTATATGTTTATATTTGCAACTTCACACTGCATATAGCAGAGCACCTGTATATAGTAGAGTAGGCAAAAGAAACCTTGCGTATTGCGCATCACCTAATTTTCGGGACGTTGAATTGCGAAATTTAACGCCGCGCCTTGGCTACAAATACAAAGAAGGGAAATTAAATGAAATTGCATTATATTAGGAACGAACATACAATCATTGCGTTTACAGCTAGACGCTGTCTCACTGTGCCATAATGGCTTCGAATTCATGTTCATGTTCATCCAACATTTTTTTTAGGTCCACGTTGTACCCCAAATATAGCATAGTAGGCTTTAAATCGACATATACATATTGTATATTTTATTCTTCATTATCTATAATAGATGTGAGTCGGTAGGAGTCGGTGGATATTGTAGTAGTAGTGATCATCATTATACTATTCGTTTTAAATACGGAAAAAAACGTTAAAAAGTGATAGATGAAAACTTGATGATGTTATTTCATTATAATTATATTTTCTTTTATTAATTATAATATAACCATATTGCTGACAAACTTAATATAAAGCTCAAGATAACAGGCTGAATGTAATGTAATGTAATGTAATGTAATGTAATGTCATATTTTCTTTCAGCCTCAATCTAAAACAGATAATGCGCAAATCATTTAAAATTAGCACAGATGTGTTCCAAAATCCCAATCTCCTTAACCATTTATACAACGAAGTAATGCTAACGCTAGGAGAGGCATATCCAGAGCTGGTAACAAGAGAGAAAGATGCGAAACTAATTATAGACCATGAGAAAGAAAATTATGCTAAGCTTAAGGCAAGTTTGAACAAGAAATGGAAGGATTTGGTCAAAATGTATCCTGAGGTAGAGGCGTTGAATGATATAGAGGGTGCAGGTTTTGCTTTAGGTTATAAGGAATTTAAAGAGGTAAGATACACAAATATAGACACTAAAAAATATATAGTATTATGTAGACTTTTATTCTTATTTTAAGCATGTTTTTTACTTTATAAGAGTGTTTTTTGCTAAAGTATAGCAGAAGTAACATATTAGGGAGTCACTATTTCATTCTTTCTTGTCATTAATACAAGGCAGGATTACCATTACATACTCTATACAAAAACTATAGTAATAATACGATCATAAAAAATTTCAGACCATGTCCAAAGTTAAATCAACCATTGTACCAGGAGAGTTGGTCTTTAAACTGTACGACACTCATGGTTTCCAAGATGACGTCATTGAGAGAATAGCAAATTTAAATAACTTAGAAATAGATAGGAAAGGCTTCTGGAAGCTTCTATCAAATCATAAGTCACGACACAAAACTGCTTTTAAAGAACAAGCATCTAATAAAGGCATAATGTTTGATAAAGCTATCGAAATGTTACACAAAAATGGTGTAAAAACAACTGATGACCAACAAAAGTATAACTATACGGAAAACGAAAATGAAATTATATTAAAACCATTAAGAACTAAAGTCATAGCTATATTGAATGAAGACGGAGAATGGATAGACTTCTCCGAGCCAACCGAAAATAAACCTTATTACATAGTAACTGAAAGCACAAATTTCTATTGCGAAGAAGGTGGACAGATAGCTGACGACGGTTGTATGGTATTCAATTCTAACATACAATTTAAAATTGACAGCGTTTTCAAAATACGCGACATAATATTTCATAGAGGACAGTTTCTATTAAAAAATAGTGATAATTTATATATAAGAAACGGCAATAGTGTTCAATTAATGGTAAATAGTGATAAAAGATTTAATGTTATGAGAAATCACACGGCAATACATTTGTTTAATGCTGCCTTGAGAAAAGTGCTGCCAAATAGTGTGATTTGTCAAACTGGTTCCAGTGTGACTGATAAGGGATTCTCCTTGAATTTGTCGGTTTATGGTCAGAAACTGTCGCAGAAAATTGTTTTGGAAGCCCAAGATTTGGTTAGGTAAGTTTGTCTTATCCTTTTTTCTTTGCTCTGATACATATTTAATTTTTGTGACTTTTAATGCTAATGCATATTAAATTTATTTAAAAAATAAATATCACGCAATTATAGCTCAGTTAAAAAGCATCTTGTTGATAGGTTTTGATTGCATTTCGCTAAAAGAAAAAATTAAATCTAAATGTAAAAAAAAAAATTACGTGACCAATATGGTAATGCTGAGTTTCGCCATCTAACAAGCAGTAATTCTAAAATAAAGAAAACGTAAAAAGTGAAAAGTGTTTTAACACTAGTTTCTCTCTAACTATCCTGATAAATATAGAAATAGGCGTAGATGCCGTTATATAATATAACTTTTTAAAATCTCTTTTTTAATAATTTCTTTATGCATATTCAGGGAAAGTATAAAATCAAATGCAACAGTCAACACGCAAGTGCTAGACATGTCGCAGATATCTTTACAATCGGATGTCTTGACAGTGCCCGGTGAGATATATCCTGAGATCGGTCTCAGGCTTGTTGAGTGTGGGTCGCCACTTGTGTCCAAGTAAGTTTTATAATTACATTAAAGATTTTTATTATTAATTAAAATTTCAAAGATTTTAATTATCATTAAAATATTTGAAAAATTCGTTATATATTATTTATAAAAGCTTTTTTTTATATTCGTAGAAATTTAAAGAAAATACATTTCTATTGAAAATCATTATATATAATGTATATGTAACAAGTTTAACGTTTTAAGTTTGTATGTTGTTTTGTTTTAAATGTGCAATTAAGTATATTTATTATTATTAATTGTCATTTGCCTTCTTTAATATATATTTTTAAATCTCTTTTAGAGAGCTCTGTTGCGGCACGCACGTGCCCTCCACGGGGCTTGTGGGGGACGTGTGCGTGACGCGCGTGAAGGGTGCGGGGGGACACGCGCCCGCACTGCACGCACTGGCGGGGAACACCGCCCGGCAGGTAATTTAAGAGATTTACAAAACCGATGTATGAAAGTAGCAGGACTTTAATGTTCTCTTAATTATTCTCAGTTTTTTGTTTTTATCACATAAGTTTTTGATATCCTTGGTTTGAGTTTTTTTAGCTTCACGTTGTAACCCGCACATAGTAGGGTAGGCATAGGGAACCTGGGGGGAACCTTGGTTATGACATATGAGTGATGGAACTCAACGCCGCGCTTTGCCTCATTATCAGAGCGAGGAAATAAAATTATATAAGTAGTAATATAAGTAACTGTTTGTGTATTTATTTATTATTACATATAACCCCTAATATAGGGCAGTAGTGACTTACCTTTTGACTGTAATACAATTTATTAGATTAAGCTAACAGAATTTTAAGAAGGACCTCCCTCCATACACAAGTCTAAGGATTCATTTTCATTGATTGTTATACAGAATTCGGACAGTCCCCAAATATTATTCTTTTGATTTGAGGTAATTTAAAATAACAACTGAAAAATAATTAACTTCCATAAAATAGGTTCGTGACACATTGAGGGAAAATGTGTCTGCCATTAAGGAAGGGGTCTTATCTATTTTTATAAATGGCTATATTTATAAATAGTTATGTCAATTTACAATAAATCAACTATAAACAAATATTTAAACTTTCATAATCCAGGCTCGCGAGCTTTTCTGTCGAACACAAAAACTGTCAGAAGTGGTAGAACTGGCGGACCCTGACAGAGTGAGGGAAGAAGTGTCAGCCATTAAAGAGGGGCTCTCCGCTCTCTGCGGAGAAGCAGGCGGGGCACCCTACGGAGAGTACGCGGAGTGTTTGCAGCTGTTGGACACATTGCAGAAGAGCGCTAGTAATAGGAATGATGTTGCTTTACAGTGAGTAGAAATGTTTTTTTGACAATTTTATTTTTTATGTTATTATTGACTTTGTTTAATTTACGTTTATGAATATATATCTTTAACATCTTTAAAGTGTTATTTTAACGAAAAATATTTTTTAGGAAAATATTTTACTCGAGTGGTAGTCGAACCCACAGTCTGTCGCGTTTACTGATGAATGCTCGTGCCCCTGCGCCACCACTGGTATAGCCATTTCAAGAGATATTAGAGGCAAACTAGACTAGTAATTTATTCTTTGTATTATACTATTGAACTCGCATTCTCACACACACGGTGTGTGATTTCGATGCATTTGTACCTCATACCGGCACCTTTGCGGTTTTCTTTTTAAATATTCTTAATATAGATGCTTTGTTGATGTGATGTTCTCAGAGCGCTAGCCGACGCGGAGGTGTCGGAAGCTTGCGAAAGCTCATTGTCCTCCGGGCGCCGGTTCACGGTGCACTTTGTGCGCGCGTCCTACCTACAATGCGCGGCGTCAGCGCGGCGCTGCGTCGCCACGACCCCTTCTGTCCCCTTACCAGCGATGTTATTGGGTTGTGCTGGAGGCGTGCTGGTGGCTGCTGCTCATGTTCCTCAGGACTTGGTGACAGAGACCTTCACGGCGGAGAAGTGGTTGGAGTGTGTGTTGCCAATATTCAAAGCGAGGATACTGCAACCGCCCCCTTCTGAGAGGAGTTCTCTGAAAACGTGTGCTGAAATGTGCGATACTAAGGTAATGTATACTGGTGTTTTGATTAATATTGTCGTTTATTTTCGTCGTTTCATAGTATATGAATGGCACTTATTGTCATTGTCGACATTCATAGTATATGAATGGCACTTAATGTCATTTTATTGTAATTTTTTAATAACACATACTTAATTATTTTCCTGAAAACAATAAAATATCTGTCAAGACTTATATCTGGAAATTTTTGAAATTAATTAAAATAATTTCATTAATAAAAAAAATTGTTTTCAATATTTATTACTTTTCTTTAGTCAAACTTTTCAAATTACACAATTCCTATTAGACCTACCTAATTTTTATCACTTTTCATCCATAAATAATTATTCAATCAGTATCTCAAATAGTATAGTTATGTACATATGTATAAAACAATTACTAGGTAAGTCTAATCACGTGCGAGCAGCTGGTGCAGGACGCGATGCGCGTCGCCATCAAGTACGCGCAGGCGCAGCTGCCGTGCGACGAGCCGCGGAGACGCACCGCCGCTGACTGACACTTGCGGCCACAGACACTTTCTGCCACTGACATCTGCGACTGACACTTGCTGGTTACAGTAAGCCGTGTCGTGACTGCCCTGAAGTTGGGCTCCCTACTTTTTTGCGCATAAGAACAATCCTAAAATTAAATTTGCGCAGCCATCTAGAGCTAATTTTAGAGTGATGATGACTCGTCGATCGAACTGTACAGTAATTGATTTTTGCGAGGAAAATTATTAATGGTGCTAACTAGTACTGACGGTTTTGTTTTGAAATCATTTTGTTTTCTGTTTGTTTCTTTTTCAGGGATTTAAGTACATAGTACTTTCGTGAGGAGATTATTAGTAAATAAATTTTGTATTTTTGTTTAAGAAGTAAAATGTTTCTTTTATTAAATGCATCTAAATATGACAGTAGTTAAAATAAACTATTCAATGTGTTCAATGACTTCAAAGACAACTATTAAATGAAATTATTCTTTGTATTAAAATATTTCCTGATCTGTATTTAGTATTAGTTTATACATTTGCTGTCTTCCTCTAGTTTTAATTATTATTTGATCCGTATTTTTTTAAATATATTTATTTCTTTAGCTATTTTAAGATTATCAATCAGCCTTGCAAAGGCAGTTATTTTGAATTAATAATAATTTTTAAACGTGATACATTTAAGTACACACAAAATAATAATGATGTTGTGAAATCCTTTACATTTCAAATTTCTTTAAAAAATACAATTTTCCTTAGTTTAGTTTCACGAAAATAAACTATTCGGTGTTTCAGTTATTTTCCAAAGTCACTAAGTAACTGCTGGGTTCTTCTTTCTTTGGCTATCTTGTAAGTTGCGTATTTGGAAATCTTTTTAAATGTATTGTATATAGCTTACATAAATTAATTATAAAAATTACATTATTTTTTTCTAGTCTTATAGTAGAAAATAAAAGACTTATTTTGAAAATTGTAGTTTTATTATATAATACTTCGTAAATCATGATAAAAATAAATCAGCTGCTCGCTGTATCCCGCACACAGCAGGGTAGGCAGACGGAACCCAGTGTTATGACACTGTTCTCCACTTGCCGCCAAATTCTGAAGGCATTGAGTGACGGAACTCAACACCGCACTTTGCCTCGACACCAGAGCGATGAAATGGAAATATAAAATTAAATAAATATTTAATTTCCTCGAATGGCGAACCCAGCCGCGTTTAGTCACACTTTGTGCCATGGCGCCACTACTGGCCCCAAAATCTTAGTTTTATTTAATAAAAATATGATATCAACTTCACGATGTATCCCGCACAAAGCAGGGTAAGCAGAATTAAGTTTGACGTATATATGTAACTGTTTATTTTCGTAAGTACACTTGAGCCCCGCCATTTGACCAATATCTCGTATTGGTCATATAAATTAGGGGGAGCGTAGGGAACTGAGTGTCTTAACACAACTTCTGCCAACAATACTATATGCAGTAAACCTAAGGAGTGTATAGTGTTACAATGTCTTGTAATTTCATATTTAGTTTACATCAAAAATTATCTTTCTGGGTATATAATAAAAAACAAAACACATAAAAAGTAAATCGTTTTATTTACAAAACTTTGTATGACCTCATACAATTTTTTTAAAAGAATTTCGTTCGATTTTTGTTTCGAATTCGATGATTTTACGCAAATAGTATTTAATATCAATATAAAAATATATGAAAATACTTTTCTTTTATTTTTTAATATACTAATTGCGCAACATCATAATGTTTTTTTTTCGAACAAACACAAGTAGTGATAATAAAAGTTTCATGTTCGTAACTTGTAAATGACGCTGTTGAGTGTTGTTTAACCTCAGTTTTTAAGTAATAAAAATAGAACAAGATTTTTTTTTAAATATTTTGTTGGTAAAAAGTGTAACAATTAGTTAAATTAACATTGCTATAGTTGTTAAAAATCTAGATTTTACTCAACTATACTTCCGTAAGGTCTTATTTGAGTTTAAAATATTCAATGCATTATTTAAATTCTTTAGACACATTGTATTGTTCATTTGATATAGTGTATAGGTAACTTTTATTTCCACACTAACTAAAGCCCTACAGCAATACTGCCAAATAACTATATCAACATACACAACAAGATATCTGTTGATAAATTAAAGGCAAGTTAACAATTACTTATAAAACAATAGATAAATAACAATAAACATAATCTCAATTAAGTTTAATGATTGTCCATATACTGTAGATCAGATAGCAGTAACACCGTGTTGGGCAGCGGTCGAGGCTGAGGTGATAATATGGTTAGTGTCTGTCTTTCCATGTCTACTGCAGTCCTGTAAATTAAATTAATTTAGTTAAATACTTTTTAGTTAGAGCATTTACAAGTTGCAGCATAGAGCACATACAGTTTGTAGCTTCACGCTATGCTACACCCCGGAACTTGGCAAAACCTAGTGTTAAGATAGTCTGTTCCCCTTAAGACACTTCCGTTCCCCACTTTAAACCAAGTTAAATAGCGAGACTCAAAACTCTTCTCGATAAATTTTCTAAAACATTTCTTTAAAACTAATCAATGATATACTTACACACAAACAAACCCAGCCAAGTTACAATGCAGCACGTGTTCATCACTACCTCCACTAATACCGCCACTAGCACTAACACCGGCACCAGCACTCCCACTAGCACCAGCAGTAGCACTAACACTAGCACCGGTACCATCACTATTTTCGTCCACTGGTGCAAAAGATACTGCTAATAGTCGGTGTGCGAGAGCGGGGGTCGGCCATACGCTTACTAATTTAGTAAGAGCGTCCGCCGCCCTCATGCCTAGCGGCATGCATGAGTCAGGAAGTGAAGGCGCACCCACCTGTGGGAATGGGTTTGAATTTATTACACTGTACTTTATCATATTTGATTAGAGACTTACATGAGTAAGTTTCTAACCAAAGTTTGTGTATACTTCTTAGTTCCCAACTATGAAGTAGGGTGTTCTAATGAGAATCCAAGTAAAATCAACAAACCCACAACAGCCCAAATTATGAACAATTTTTATATATTATTTTTTTATTATATTAATATTATAAAGTTTGCAATGCAGTTGCAGTTTGCTTTTTTAAAATATTATAAAATATCGATTATACTTAAAATATAATTTTAATTTAAATAATCTGTACAAATTCGAATTTACATATTATTGTAATAATATTTTGCACAATATTTAATATATATAGCATATTTTTAACAATCCTGTAAAATAACGTGAGTTTATAGAGAGTTATATTTAAAAACTCACGTTATTTTACAGGATTGTTAAAAATATGCTATATAGTGTAAACGAACTTACCTTATATATTTTTAAATCAGAAAATTTGACATCAAATGAATGGGGGTAGTATGGTGTTCGTTTCCCGTAGAAATACTCACGAATGCGCGCGTCTCGGGCCTCAGCACGTTGAGTGGAAGACCTCTCGACTACCTATAAATTAATCATATGATTAAATGAATTCAAATCAGTTTCACGCTGTATCCCGCGCACAGTAGGGTAGGCAGAGTGAACCTAATGTTAGGACACTCTGTTCCCTACTTTCCGCCGAATTATGGAGGCATTGGGTGTTGAGTGGCGGAATTTAACGCGGTTCACCGCTCATCATATGATGATTGGCAAACAAAACGCTTCTATCGATGTAAAAAAAAATGTAAGAGTAAAAAAAAACTTATTTACGCTTTTGATTATAATTTCAATATAAATTCAATGAAATATAACAAAAGGATAAATAATTGATAGTTTAGTATTTATAGGTGTAACATACGCTTGCCGTTATCGCGTATAATTACGGCGAAACTTCATTACTTTTTTTAGATTCACGCTGTATCCTAGGCAGAGGAAACTTGCATATCTATTCTCGTCGAATTCTGGAGGCATTATTACGTGTTGAGTGCTTTACCTCGTTACCAGAGTAAGGAAATGATAATATTACTTGTCGAATCTTAAAAAAAAATGTGCACTCACCCCACCACTTTTAGGTAAATACACAACTTTGACAAACTTTGGCATATCTCTTTTGAGCTCATTGTATAACCTTTCGTTATCCAATACTAATATCACATCAACCTGAAAATAAACATTGAGATAAATAATTATTTTAATTAACCTCAAAATCATGAAAATAAAATTAATATTATTTTAATTCACTTCATTAATTATTTAGTACCGCAGTAGGGCAGCAGCTCTAATATTAAGTGTTATTGTTTTGGCTTCTATTTCTTTTTAGTTAAAATGCCTGATGTTTGAATTATATATTTCACTGTGGAAATACACAAAGAGGCGTTGATATGTGTCAGTCAACACGCAATGACCTTGTATAAAAGTGAGGGAAGCAGAAACAAAATAAAAATAATATATGGCAGTTCAAATATGACATGTATAAAATATCTTTAAACTGAAAGGACTTACACGAGGCATCCCCTGCTTACTTTGCTTCAACTTCACACAGTATCCCGCACACAGCAGGGTAGGCAGAGGGAACCTAGTGTTAAAACACTCCGTTCCCTACTTACTGCCGAATTCTGGAGGGGTTGCATGTTGAGTGGCAGAACTCAACGCGGCGCTTTTGCCTCGACACCAGAGCGAATAAATGAAAATATAAACGTAAATAAATATTTCACTTCCTCGAGTAGGAAACGAACCCACAACCGTCGCGTTCCCATTACTGTATGTGTGTACCCCTTGTGCCGCTGCGCCACGATAGCCTCTGCTTTGCAATTAAAATAAATTAAAAAAAACCCACTTACTTCAAATGCTTGAGCAGCGTGCGTCAGTACTTTGTATCCTGCACCTTTAATCCATCCACATGTGTTTATTATTACTCCTGACGTTGACGCTAAAGAACACACATATGAACATATATATCAGCTTCACGTTGCACACAGCAGGGTAGGCAGAGGGAACCTAGTGTTAATACACTCCATTCTCCACATTCCGCCGAATTCTGGAGGCATTGTGTGCCGCCACTCAATGGCGGAAATCAATGCCGCGTTTTATCTTGACACCAGAGCGAAGAAATGGAAATATAAATTTAAGTAAATATTTCATTCTCTCGAATGGGAATCAAACCCACAACCAGCTGCATTTACATTCACACTTTGTGCCCCTGGTCTAAGATATATATATACACTTATATAATATGTTGAAGTCAGTTGTAGATCATATATATATATTAGTTTCACATGTTCATGGAGAACCTGGTGTAAAGACACAACTCACAAGGCTTAAGTAAGTCATTAGTCCTCTGCCTACTTTGCTATGTGTGGGCTGAAACAACATGAAGCTAAAAACAAATGTCCTTTTAAGATTGCAATTTTTTACAGTAACTGATGGGACCAGGGATTGGCAAAATTTAAATTAAAACATAACAAATTTACCTTTTTTATTATTTTCACATCTCTCAGCAATAACTTCTGCTAGCCTCGATACAATTGTGTTGTACAGTTCAAGATTGTCACCAGGTGACTTGTGACCAAAGTGGTACACAAGGGGAGCTTGTTGGCTAAAACCCTCTTCTATGGATGCTGGTCTCTCAACTAATAATGCACCTGTAGTAAAAAAATATATTTATAACTTATTTTTATCAAAAAGTTACAAAAAATATAAACTTATGAGAGCAACATTTTATTAGCTTCACACATATAGCAACCTAGTGTTAAGATACTCCATTTTCCATACTAAACTATGTATTTACCAATAGTGAATGAAATAAAATCAAAACAGGCCTTAAAATAGTTGTGATTTTTTAATTTAGGCATGGTTCTTTTTTTTGTTTGAAGAGTCTAGTGTGGGTATCATATTTCATCCTGTTCAAGTTGCGAATACAAACAACTAATTACCAATAGTGCCTGGAACGCTGATATGTCCTTGTCCAACATCTAAATCAACAAAAATAGGTCGTCTTCCCATTCTGACTGCATAATTAAGTAGGATTTTAGTTAAAGTAGACTTCCCCACATCTCCTGGCCCCACCACCATTGTGACTGGCCCTCGAGTGTTCTCCTGTTCTGCTGCCACTCTTTGCTGTTCTAGAGCTGCATGTACATTTAAGTAAACTACCTAAAATTGGTGTAAAAGCTGTATATGAGCAAACTTTATTTAATTAGTTTTGACAAATTTGAAACCATTGTATGTTGCACTGTACAACAATTACTTATCAGAATGGTAGTAAAAATATTTTATATATAAAATTTCCTCGAGAGAATTCGAATCCTCAACCGTCGTCATCATCGTTCTAATGTGCCACCATGGTTTCATTCATATTTCATTAATTATTAAGTATAAAGTCAGTGTTACAAACCATAGGTGTCTCTTTAGCAATATAGCTGACTTCCGTACGTCCTCGTAGCTCAACTGTACATCCATGCCATGTGAACACGGCTACTTTAGCTCCAGTATGGAATTCATAAGGTTTTCCTTTGACCAGCTCCGTGCCAAATAGTTCTGCGTATCCGTTCTTAACCTAAACAAAACAAAAATACTTTCTATAGTATATATATTTTTATACGTACGTACATTTTTAAAAAATAAAGTCAATATTTAATATAGATGTTATTATACATAGTCGCATTTAAAAAAAATCTACCTCCAAGACCACTTTTTCATTTTTAGATTCAACCTCAAAACGGAGCTCCGAGTCAGGTTCTAATTTAAATTCTTGTAATTGAATTTCAGTCATCTCTTCTAATATTTATTTTAAACAGATGTTTTCCTTTAATTCATAAATAATATTTATTACGATTTACAAACAAATAAAGCAAAAATAAATTCAACAGCTGGCAAGTCAATAAGTCAATCAACTGTTTAAAAACAATACAGATAAAAAATAGCAATTCATTATGATGACAGTTTCCAAGGCGGATAATCACAGAACACATTTACTACAATAAATATACGGTACTGTAAAATACGTTATACGGTATACGATTTTAAATCTTATATTTTAATATATGGAGCGGTATCGGTAAATTATAATAAAGACCTTCATTAAAACAAACAATATAATATATATTGGCAAAATGTTCTTTGCAAAACTTGAGGACAGTTGACAAAAATAAAAATATTTTTAATCATAATTTATTTAGTTTACTAATGATATTTTCTTTTTTATATACCTTATCTATCATAATAAGTTTCAATTATTATATCAGTTAATCGCTTTTTAAACATTTTAACACCATGAAAATTTAAATATTATTTATTATTAAAATAAATATGTAAGGTGCATTACCAAAACGCCACACAACGATAATGGTTTTAACTTTTAAATTGTTATGAATCGTTGTTTTATATTTGATGAAAGGAAAGGAACAAATATTTTAATAATTTAGTTATTTTAATGTATAATTCTTTTCTTATTTAATGGATAAATAAAATTATAAGAATGGAAAATTCTTTTTTTGAATATCGTGACGAAACTGGAGATAGTGATACAGAATCCGAGTTTATCGATAATAGTTTAATAAATGAATCAATAAATCCCAAGAAAACACCAGGCAAGAAAAATCAGACTGCTTTTATACCAGAGTCTGAGGATTCCTTAACTGAAGGTATCGTTTTTAAAATGCAATTTTCTTAGATCATTACTTTAAGTATTAGAGTTAAAAATTGAAATTATTTTTGTATGGCAGATGAAACTGAGGAGAAGGGCACGTTTTCTCGTACACGGAAATCAAGTTCAAGAAGAAGTAGTATTAAAACATCAAATCATATAGTTTCAAGTAGCGATGACGGTAAATAGTGTTTAATATATCAATGTATAGTATGTTGTTAAAACTATGCTTATATTTAAGTTATTAATTTTTTTCAGACCATAGCAAGAGTAATCTAATACTGCCCAGTATAAGAAATAGAATACAATCTGATTCTGTCAATAAAGTTATCGATAGTTCATCAGAGGATGAAGGTATTTTTTTATTTATTAAAAACACTAAAATATTTATAAATTATTAATTTTTTATATAAATTTCCAGGTACAATTTCACCCGAAATCATACCTCGAAGACGACCCATGAAAGCAACACCTAACTCTTCCAATTCTTTTATTGGATGTAAAACAAAAAAGCGAATTATGACGCTAGATTCAGATACAGAAAATTCTGTAATAATAGAACATGACAAAAACAGAAAAGTAGCCTGTTTGAAAGACACTCCATTAAAGATTGACAATTTAAAGAGAAACCTAAGAGATATGAAGAATATAAGCATGCAAAGTAATGTAAGCATCATAAGCAGTGATGATGATAATAGTGGACCAAATAATGACAAACTTCAGTACAGTGAAGATGATAGTGACAACAGTGAAAAAAATAACGAAACATATTGTGATGATGAAAATAATGAAAGTGACAATAAAAGAATTAGTACCAGTGATGATGGTGATGAAGACCAGATAGTGATGTCTCGTGCAACACGCATGAGCATCATGGGTATTATGCCCAAGGAAAATGAAAGTGATGATTCTGATTATATACAATCTGATGATGTAAGTCTATATAAATGGTTTTTTAGGTAAACTAATTTAAATATTTTTATGGGTTTGTTCACAATTTAAAATTTTTTGTTCCTACCATGTAAAATTCAATAGATAGTAAAAAAAAATTCTAAAGGTAAGTTGCTGTGTTATGTGGATAAACATTTTTATATTGCTAATAGCCATTGTCCCAATAGTGAAGCCAGAGTTACAGTAGGATAGTATCTAACTGTAATTGCAGTGGTTTTTGTTCAATCCACATCCACACATATACAATTAATTATTTTCACTTTTCATCTATAGTAGACAAGGTGCTGTATTGAGTTCTGCTACTCAACAAACAGTGTTTCTACTTCAGGAAGTGTCTTCATATTTGACTAAATGTGAGATATCAAGCTAATGAATATATAGCTATATGAAGCTAAAATAATGTTGTATTATTATTTTTTCCTTTATTTATTATTATTATCTTTGTAAGACAGTCATCAGAAGACTATCATAAGATAGAATTGAGAGCAAGAGGCCAACACCATTCTCCATTCATAAAATGTGGTTTTAAAATGTGGCTCATGCTTTATTATAGAAATTAATTATTTTTCGTTATATATGAATAATATATTATCAGAATATAAATTTTAATAAGAATTTTCAGACATCCCAAACATCAAGGAGTTCTTTAATAAATTTATCAGAACCGCAAGCCGACACAGAAGAAGTACAAATACTCAAAACTTTTGAAAACAAATCTAATGATGGAGAAAGTTCCAGATTATCATGTTCACCCATAGGTAGTCCTCTACATGATATAACAAATGAAATTAATAATTCAAATAATGTTTCTAATGTCTCCAATAAAAGGAGTTCAATAATTAGCTTAACTAAATCAGACATTAATGATAGTAAATCAAGAAGTCTAAACAGTACTAAAGAATTAAAGATGATATATAAAGAAAAAGTGATAGATGACGATTTAACAATTATTGATACGAATCCTGAAATAATAGCGCTGAGTAGTGATGATGAAGATGAAGTAAGATTTTTTGTATTTACTTATTCTTACATATAGTGCAATAAGGTACTTTGAATATTTTCTGTCTCTGGATCTGGGATCATTTTGCATTGGAGGAAATGATTATATTTAAATTGTTTTAATTTTATCCTCTGGTAGAATTATCCGAAAAATGGGTGGTGTGACAAAATTCTATTGGTGGCATTAGTCCAAAAACAATAATTTTTAAAATTTTTGTCTATTTGTCAAATATATGAGTGGGTCGCTAGAAAATAAAATATTTTTTTAAAGCGTTATATGAAGTAATGTTGAATTTGTAGAATAGTTACAAAATCTTGAATGGTTGTGGATTCAATTCCCTTTAGGGGAATATTGATGAAAATATCAAATATTTCAATAAATTAATAAATAATAATAATATATAAATTAATAATTATTAATCAATATTTTTTAACATAAATTAAATATGTACATTGTTTATAAAAATGTTTTCCTTATCAATAGTTACGAGGACTGCAGTTGGAGGGTTAATAAATACTATTTTTGTATAAACTAATATTAATTGTTTAAAAAAAATACAAAATTCAATCTAAAACTAAACTATATCTAAGACTACTGCCTTCGATGTTAGAAGAACAGTGTTCTGTTTAAGTCTAAATTAATCTAACTTCTAACTCTATTCGGTAACTCGGTAAAATAATAAGAGTGGGAAAAGAAGAAATTCCGTCCGTTCACTCGATCTCTCTCGTTGTCAAAGTTTTTTGCGCTCGGCCGCCTATCAGACGGGCACATTATAATATACATTTTTTTCGCCTTTGCGAGCGCTGTATAACACAATTGTAAATATTTTCATATTAAAAATAATAATAATAAGTAGGCTTAATCTAGCGCTTAGGCACTCCCCATTTTTCGCCGATTTCTGGTGGCATTGCATGGCGGAACTCAACGCCGCACGTTGCCTCGACACTAGAGATCAAAAAGTGGAATTATAAAATATTTAATTTTTCAGTCAAATTGAAAAACATAACTAAGTTAACTATAAATTAAATTCACGAAAACAGATAGTATCTTTAATAATTTAAAGTGTATTAATTATAATTCAAGTTGAGCCCAATCGCTAGGCGCAGTGGCACAAGAGTGTAACTGTTAGGTTGTGGGTTCAAATCTCACTCGAGGAAATGAAATATTTATTACTCATTGTGGTACCAAGGCAAAATCCGGCATTTTTACATATGTAAATATAATTTAAAAGAGCAATAATCAAGTTGCAGTGACTTCTTTCTATTCAAAAGTCCCTCCGAACGAGGGGCTTTCTTGTATTACTGATATAGCTAATATTTTTACGTTAATTCACAATTTCAATATGTCTTACTTTCTTGATCACCTCCATTTTTTTTCTAAACTAATTTAACTTTCGAAGGTAGATTCAAAATAACCATCAACAGTCATTCGTCATTACTCATTCTTGTTGTTAATTTATATTTCTTATTAATTATCGTGATTTAATTAAAAACTAATTACTTATGTTTTTCTCTCTGGTGATAAACTGAAATTTAGAAAAATGCCGAAATCTGTGAGTAGTTTGTTTCGTTTCTACGTTTCTTACAAAGTGGTGTTCTATGTAAATTCTTCTGTAAAAAATAATATACCTATATCATAATATGTTTAATTACTTTAATTTTTTTACGTAAATAAATACTTATTTTTGATATTTCATTAAAGAAATTTTACGTTATATGATAAAAAAAAGATTATTCTTTACTCGGCTTAACAAAGTCTGAACTGTTTTTCTTATAAACATTGTACTGAATGTGGATAGAATTTATAAGTCTTATAACTATGACATAAAATTAAAGGATTACTAACAATATCACGATGGCGTTAAAATCTTGTAGAGGTATATTAGTGTAGTGGTTTTATATACTGCAATCTAAATTCGAACTCGTGACCATTTCTTAAAACACAATGGATATATTTCCAGGTTAAAGATGAGAAAAAATCTCCCAACATTAAGAAATCACCAAAGGCCAGAAGCGAAGAGAAAGAGAAAAGCAAGAAAGTGGATAGTGACATAAAGCAGTACTTACTACCGCAAAGCTATCCCAACCAAGTGG
Organism: Heliconius numata; assembly: GCA_016802625.1. Lineage (NCBI taxonomy): Eukaryota > Metazoa > Arthropoda > Insecta > Lepidoptera > Nymphalidae > Heliconius > Heliconius numata. The sequence continues at coordinate 1,793,891 of JAEBDU010013188.1, forward strand.
TTTATGTGAAGAAACATGTTAGGGAAAACGAACTTAGCAAACTAAATGGACTTAGGGAGGAGTTGAAGAATATTCGGGTAAGAGAAAATGTGCATTACAGACATAGTGTCTTAAGGTTGTGAGTTCTGTTTTTATTGTATAACAAATATTGTCTTTAAAATGTAAATTTTATTAGGAATATTTGTTTTTCCCTAGTATATCCTAGAGAGCATGGATGTGAACACGTTACCCGACGGTGGTATGAAGCTCATTGAACGTCTTACTACACTAGAGGAACAGGCGCGGCGACAGGGGGACAAAGTCTCTAATATGGTAGTGGAACCAGGTTAGAAATCTTATATTTTAATATTTAGTAGTATATATATAAGAGAAAACACGGCGTTGATTTCCGCCGCCCTTTTTTGCAAGAAAGTCTAGAAATATATTTTACAACGTTTTGTACAATCGTAAATTACTAAACTTGATAAGTTGGAATTATATTTCAACAATTAGAAACGAACTGAAGAGTTTTCAAAGAAACTAAATCAAAATCGGTTCATCTCTTTGGGAGCTATATTCTTGAACTACGGAGGTGAAACATTTTAAATTTTTTAATGTTATTTGGTTATTAAATTTATTGTCAAATAAATATAATCATAATTATTATACTTTTATTTTTACAGATGTACCTACACCTGAAGATATAGCCAAAGATGGTTTCGAGAACAAGGGTCTGTCCTGGGATGATATACAAAAAGCCAATAATGAAGTGCAACCTAGAATGTTTGGAAAGCAAGGTTTTTTTTTAATTATTTTTTGTTTCGGAAAGTATAGTGAATTAAATTTATAAAATATTTTCTATGTGTATATTGAATAAAATATATTTAAATATTTTCAAAATATGCAAAAAATATCTTAAATGTATGTCATAAATTAATTAAAACTTCTAATGCAAGTTACTACTAAATTTTGTTATTTAATTAATAAATTTTGTTGTTTAATTAATTCTAAATTTTGTTATTTAATTAATAAATTTTGTTGTTTAATTAATTCTAAATTTTGTTATTGAATTTAAATTTTGTTATTTAATTTAAATTTTGTTATTTAAAATCATCAAAATTTTTTTGATTATTTAAGTGATTCAAAAAAATGTTAATAATATGAAATGAAATAATAATGAACCCATAAAATTATAATACCGACAATATTCACCAAACTTCAAATCATATATTATTATTTTTAATGACAACTCGCATATTAAATTATAGTTAAAAATTTTACTAACAACCAACAATATTACCATCACAGCAATGGCGACACACATGGCGGAGAGATCCCTAATACAAGAGCGTCTCCGTTCTCTATACGAGTCGTTGGCCTCGCGTCCAGCGGAGGCCGACGAGGGGGCGGGGCCCCAAACACAAGGCAAGGGTCCCCTAGGGCTCCGCACCCAGCTCATGCCGCATCAGCTGTACGCATTGACCTGGTTGAAATGGAGGGAGACTCAAAAACCAGCTGGCGGAGTATTGGGTATGTGGTTTTATTACATTTATAAAGTGTTGTTTGATACTTGGGAAATATAGTATATTTTTTTTACAAAATGTGTAAAATTTTTAACATAACAGAATTTGATGACACATTTCTTGCAGACGATCAAAGCTCTCTGATGAGTAAGCTATATATTCCATAGTATAAATTTCCGTGAAGTTGATTTGATTTTTTGATTTATTGGAAATTACACACTACAGACATGTGGTCTGTATCTTTTTTCAACTTTCTCTATTAATAGATACTTCAGCTATATATATTTTTTCTTGTTTATCTATTAAATTATATTATTAAACAATATTTATATACTAATAATAATAATAATTAAGCCCTTTATTCACAACCACATATTTACATTTAGTTTTGATGTTAGTCTTATATTAATGTTAGTATGAAAGATTCCATGTTCCTAATACTAGTGTTAGTACTTTTAGTTATCCAATTCTTGGATGTGAACCCCTGTTTGGGTGAAGGCCTCCTCCATCCTTTTCCATTCCTCTCTATTTTTTGCCGCAGATGTCCAATTTAATCCCGCAATATCTATAATAT
>JAEBDU010013188.1:1795976-1874991 GCA_016802625.1 Heliconius numata
GTTTTTCGTAAAAATCCACGTTTGGCTAGCATACAATAGGCAAGGTATAATTTATATACTGGTACATACTAATTATAATATTTTAAAGTATTATTTCACACTTAGGAAAGAAAAATACTCTTTATTTAAAATACTTTGATGATGACCTGGATCAGAACGTATAACGGCTTAGCGGTCAGAGCCCTTGGACTCTTTCAAAGAAGCGCGGGTTCAAATCCCGCTACGTTAAATATACGTTTATAGGTTTTCTAAAAAGTACTAATTATAATGTTGTTACAGCTGATGATATGGGTTTGGGCAAGACCATCACAATGATAGCGCTGGTCATTAGTGACAAGGAGACCATCGACGATGATCAAAATGATGATAATTACACGGAGAAAAAGACGAGATGTGAGTGTTTTATTATTTTTTTTTCCTCTTTTTTAAGCCTCACGCTAATCCACATGTTACAAGGCAGACAAAGGTAACTCCGTTTGCCTATTTCATTTATAAATAATAGCTTTATAAAAAGAAAAACACATAAATAATACGCTTTTTTTGCATAATAGTGGTCCGCGGCGGCACGCTAGTGGTGTGCCCGGCGTCACTCATGCAGCAGTGGGCGGGTGAAGTGAAGAAACACTGTGCGTCTCACGCCCTCTCCGTCGTCCTCCACCACGGCGCCTCACGAGCCACACAGCCACAGAGACTGGCTATCAACGACTTGGTGTTGACTACCTACAACATACTGCAGAGGGAGTCGGAGAAGGTATGTGCACACAGACACACACACAAACACTGCGCGCCATCTCCGACGCACACAACCGTCGAAGAACGCGGTTCATTTACGGTTAATTATGTATTTTTTACTTTAGGAAATGTGTAATTATGTTATCCCCTCAGGGCGGGGCGCTGACCCGCGTGAACTGGCGCCGCGTGATCCTAGACGAGGCGCACGCAGTGCGCAACCACAAGTCAGCCACGTCGGCCGCTGTGTGCGCACTCCTGGGCAGGAGGCGTTGGGCCCTCACCGGGACCCCGTTACATAATAAAGATCTGGATCTGTTCGCTCTGTTGAAGTTCTTGAAGTGCACACCCTTTGATGATCTCAAGGTAAGCAGTAGTTCCTCTCAAAGATTTGAGACTCGAGACATTTTTTTTTAGCGTTTGTTCGATATTGTGTTGGCGTGAAGATTTTTTTTAGCTTCATGCTGTACACCGCTAATAGCAGGGTAGGCAGAGGAAACCTAGTGGTAAGATGCATCGTTCTCCACTTTCTGCAGAAGTTTTGAGATATTGCGAGTGTTGGAACTCAACTCCGAGCTTTGTACCAGGTACCAGGGCGATGAAATGAAATTATAATTAAAATCAGTTTCTCGCTTTATCTCGTACACAACACTGTAGGCAGAGGGAACCTAGTGTTAAGACACTCCGTTTTCAACTTTCTGCCGAATTATGGAGGCATTGCGTGTTGAGGGGCGGAACGCAACGCCACGCTTTTCGCATCGAAGAAATGGAAATGTAAATTTAAAGATATATTTCATTTCCTCGAGTAGGGATAGAACTCACAACTAGTTGCGTTTACAACCTCACTTTGTGCCCATGCGTCACGACTGGCCTCAAATATAATAAAATATAGTAATAAATCAAAATGAAAATATAACGTAAGACACTAACATAATCAACACATATAAACAGATGTGGCAGAAGTGGATCGACAACAAAAGCCTGGGTGGGCAGGAGCGTCTCTCTATCATCATGAGATGCCTCATGCTGCGAAGAACGAAGGCTCAATTGCAGTTGAAAGGTCAGCTGCAGTGTCTGCCGGAACGCTCCTTGCATCAAATAGATGTTACCCTGGAGAAGGAAGAAATGAATGTTTATCAGAAAGTAATTTCTTGGATATTAGTTTGAATTATAGTAACACTAGACACTCAAACGCGGCTTCGCTCTCTATGACAAGTAAACTTATGAGTTCATTTTATAGTGTAACCAAAGGATTTTTTAAGAAATATATATATTTTTAATAACAACTATGTCCTTGCTAATACCTATAACACTATGTATACAAATTTTCATGATGATCGGTTGAGTAATTTGGACGTGAAATAAACAAAAATAATGTTTGTGCACTAAAACTTAGCCTGTGTTATTGTAATGTTTACATTACAGTAAAATTTGAGAATCCATTCAGTTCTATTAGTTATAGCGTAAAAGTAGAACAAGTAACCATTTACCTTTGATATTTATATCAATTAGGCTCTTATTCAGATATTGAATCACATTATCTGTTTGCTGTGTGGTAAAGACCATGGCTGTCCCGGTTCGTGAGCTGCCTGCCATGTTTTTATCTCACATTCGCAACGCTTGGATGGTCGGCTTCTTCTCTTACTTTATTCCTGTGTTTCTTTTCTTACTTTATTCCTATGATGCCTAGAGATTATTGTTTTACTCCACTTTTCTGTTCCTCTGACTAGGTGAGAAATCCATCTTAGACCATCCATCCATTGTTATAACATATTTCAGTTTTTATTGTTGACGTTCTTAATCTATCACATATTTTTGCACCGTTTTCTTTTGAGAGCCATCCTTATATCGGATTTTGTCATTATCTCCTTCAGACTCCAATATCTTTTCCATGCATACTCTATGCGTTTATAAATCCCTTTTTTGCTTTATAGTCCCTTGGGGAGATTATTTATTACATTTATTTATGTATATTTCTTGTTCTTTCTTTACCATGACTTCAGTTTAGTTTAGGTTTAGGATTAGTGTGGGACTAACGACTTTTCCTAAATAGCCCTTGCAAGTTTTGGTTAAAGGTCGTCTTTCAACGAGGATTTTTTTTAAGGTCGTCTGCGAATCTTAGATGTAAAAAAATTTCTCCATTTATTATTATTCCCTTGTTGTCCCAGTATTGCCTAAATACCTCTTTTAACAGGGATGTAAATAGTTTGATAGATATTGGATCTCCTTGAAATACACTTCTTTCTAACTAAATTTTTTCTCCTTTTTCTAACTTGATCTCCTATCTCCTTTTTTTCACGACGCTGTTCTTGTAGTTACTTTTGAATATCTTAATATATTTTGTTTCAATTCCTTAACTTTTAAGTTATCGCCAGAAACTCTCATGATGTAGTACTTTCGAAAAATGAAGAAAACAGCAAAAGGACATTTATAACAATTTTAATTATTATTAAAATTATAATTATTACCAAAATAAGATAATATGTATTTGTATTTTATGCTTAAAATCAATGTATTCCAGGTGCTAGTGTTCTCCAAGACGCTTTTCGCGCAGTTCCTGCACCAGCGGGCGGAGAAACACTCCGACCTTCAAACTCCACTCTCCGCAGGGAAAGATTCGGAGTATGCTAAGATGCATAAGAAAATGATTGCTCTACAAGGTAATGTGAATAGATGGAAGTCTTTAATCGTGTAAATATTGTATAAAAGATTTTTAGAAACCCCTACATTGGAAACACTTTGAAATAGTCTTGTCCTGATCATGCACTGCTAAAATGTGTAAAAATCACGAAAATTATTTTTTTATTATAAATATGTATATATATTTGTATATTTATTTATTTATATATTTTTAATATCCGAGACATTGCGTGAGGAATGGTGGAACTTAATGAGCCACTTTGCCTTCATACTAGGCCCAAATGGGAATCGCGTTTACAATCACACGCTTGTGCACGCTTTGCATCCACCATGACCTTAAGTTTGTTCCTTAAAAAATGTATTGTTAAATAAATAGCCAATTTATAACGAGTTATTTACTTACAGGAGCTAAACCAGTAAAATCTCACGAGATCCTAGTCCTGCTATTGCGTCTTCGTCAGGTCTGCTGCCACTGCGGCCTCATCGCCGCTATGCTGGATGACGACGAGGACCATCAGGTGCGGGAGGACGCCGGCTCTCAGGACCTGCTGGCCGAGCTAAACAAACTCAGCCTGGAGGATGGTAGGCAGAAGGTAGGTTATCTGAATATAGTTATACTATCATGCTAAATCTCGTGTATAGGGCGGTAGGTAGAGGGAATTTGGGAATCTAGTGTTTAGGCACTAAGCTCTCGATTCCTACTTCATGGAATCAAAGCCACAACCTAGCGCGCATTGTGAGTGACTGTAAAGTCACTTACTTGTGCCCCTTCAGCTTGACTGGGCTCAATTTAAACATTAACTCCATAAATTCCACAGAGAAAAAACAATGAAGCAGAAGAAGAAGAAGAAGAAGAAGTAGGACATACAGAAGGCACTACCGCCGCTGAAGCTATCAGATCAGTACTGTCTCCAAATAACCCCGTATTTAGTTTGGAAAACCGTTCCTCCAAAATAAAAGCTGTTATAGAGTGTTTGAATGAAAATGTAATATCACATAAAGGTGGGTGAAGATTTCTTATTATATTGTGTTAGAATTCGAAATATTGTTTAAATTTAAATAGTTTTATAATGTCCATCTTACATGTTTTTTATTATTTACAATACAACACTTGGTATAACCACCAGGTGTGAAAGCCGTCGTGGTGTCCCAGTGGACGTCAGTGCTGTCGCTGGTGGAACGCCAGCTGGCCGCAGCACGGGTACGCACCGTAACGCTGTCAGGAGCTGTGCCGGTCACAGCACGTGCCAAGCTGGTAGATCAGCTGAACGACCCCAACTCGGATGTCAGGGTAAGTGGTGATACACTACTCACACAGTGTAATTAGGCCTCGAAGAAAAACTGGAGTTATAGTGACACTGTCGCACACCATACCATCAATATTGTTACTAAGACAATGGTATGATACAGGAGAAAGATTTGAATATTTTTTATATCTACATGTGAAAGAAATGCTATTAGGCATTGTGATTGTCACCACAAGAAGTAAAATTATCAACTTTCTGAATGATCCCCATCTTGGATGTCAGGGTAAGTCACGAATAGTGACTTACTTACTAAAAATACGTGATTAATCCCGTTAAATAGTTTCATTTAAAATGTGTAATAATCTTGAAAATCAAAGAACTTAGTAAGTGTACTAGGCTTTGAAGAAATGATAATGTCACAGTGATGATGTTGCATGCTGTGTTTGCCAATACTGTTACTTAGACAAGGGCTTGAGGGCAGGATAAAGATTTGACTATTCTGTATATCTGTATGTAAAAGAAGTGCTTATCACCGAGCAACGAAGTGCATACACAAGAAATAATTAACCAACTAAATTATTCCAAACTTGATATCAGGGTTAGTGGTGATTGAAAGTTATATTTATTCAGTACATGTAGACTAGATGAAAAACCAGTGTTAGTTGTGGTAGGGGTGCGTAACATGTGGTGGAAAACAATGTATTTTATAGCTGCATTAATGACTCCAAGTCAGATGTTTGTTTCTCTTCAGTTAATAAACAATAAGTATATGTCCCCCGCCAGGTGATGCTGTTGTCGCTGTGCGCGGGCGGCGTAGGGTTGAACCTGTGCGGCGCGAACCACCTGCTGCTGCTAGACCCACACTGGAACCCGCAGCTGGAGGAGCAGGCACAGGACCGCGTGTACCGCGTGGGGCAGTCCCGCCCTGTGCATATTTATAGGTGGCTTATTTATTTATATATTATTGTTATACTACATCTCCGTATCCTGTACATGGCAGGGTAGGCAGAGGGAACCTGGGAAGATAATGCTAAGACACTCCGTTTCTAATAATAAAGTTCCGACGAATTGCGGAAGCTGTTGAGCGGCGGAACTCAACGCCTTGTGTTTTTTTAAAATTTAAATATTTAGTTTATAACTGTTTTTCATGCTATAGTTTTTTTTCTCTTTGTTTTACATGTAATGTAAAAATTATATTTTGTCACGTTTCATAACCAATATTTGAACACAAAAAAAAACAAAATATATCTATATCTGTTTTAGGAAAATCCAAAATAATATTTTTAAAAATGTCTACAAAGTGATTTGAATGAACCAAAATAATTCATTCATAAAACAAACTTCAATAATGAGTGACGTCTTTGTAGCGCGCGCCAGATTTTTTACACTTCCGCTGTTTAGAATTTTAGTTTCTTTTTTTTGTTTTTCCGAGACATGCCAAGTTTTGGTATTCAATTTTTATATGTCGATATAATATAAATGAAAATCTTCTGCTTGAAACTATTTCTTTAATGATTTTTCTAGAACCTTCTTTTGTGAAGTTTTTAATATATTTTTTTCTACAAGTCAGCTATACAAAGCTTAACGTGTTTAAATTAGATTTTTTCACGTACAAACTCTAATGTCTCCACACTCTGCAGTATTTCCGGATTTTGGCCATTGACTTAACTGGCACAGCAACCTGACTGTGTTTGCCAATTCCTCAAATTTGAAACATATTTTAAAGTTTGAATTAATTTAGACTACTTTATTTTATTTGTAACTTGTCTTTTGTCTGCCAAGTTTGTATAATTAAAAATTTTAGTTTGTGAGTTGTCATAGTGTTATATTAACATGTACTGGCATTACAACCCGACTATATCTGCCAAAATTCTTTGTACTTTCTTTAGACATTTCTAATGAAAGTACAAACAAATTTTGGCATGGCATTATTTAGTAAACAATTAAAAAACAATTAAAAATTTGTGAAAATGAGGCTTTGGATCTCAAAAGTGTAGAATGGGGATTTAACTCTATGTTTCCTGGGAACCTGGACACCTAACTCTGTTTCCCACTTTCTTATAAATTTTTGTCATTGCGTCTTAAATGCCGTAACTTAACGTCGCGCTTTGCCTTGTTACCAGAGCGAAAAAATTAAAATATTAATAAATAATCATTAATTTCACCGAGTGGGAATTGAACTCTCAACCGTCGCGCTTACAGTCACACGCCCCTGCACCACGTCGCCGTCCATAATAAAGCATATTTGTTAAAATATACAAACAAAAATTCACACTTTATATACAGTATATTAGAATGTAGTATATTTCAACAGCCCTAAATGATAGTTTAGTTTCAGTTACTAATCAATCACTAGCAGGGTGCTATTTACGTTATTTATTTTTAGGGCACCCACATCAGATTGCGAGAGAATGTTACTTTGATGATTGTATTTTAAAGAAACCTAATGCCCTCGTCAGGATGACCAGCTTAACAAGACAACACTTTTAAATGTATATTTTTCTGTTTCAACTATATTGTGACTAGGGAAATCATTGTTATATTAAACATAAATTATACCTATATATATATTTGTGCCTGCTGTGTGCAGGACACAGCGTGAAGCTGATTAATTTAGATTTTTTTCTGATTAATATATATTTATATTATTCCTTAACAGGTTTATGTGTGTGGACACAGTGGAACAGTCCATCAGACAGCTGCAGAAGGCAAAACTGGCGTTAGCCGAGAGTGTGCTCACTGGAGCTAGACCAACCAACGGCTCTAAACTTACTATTGAGGACCTTAAAGTGCTATTCAACATGGGCCCGCAGGCTGCAGCGTGAAATATATGCTTAAAAAATTTATTTTTTAAGAGATTTTAATGAAAATAAAAGAATTTCAAATTATTGCTTGTATAAAAGTAATAGCAGGTTAAAGTAAAGTAAAAAAAAGTTTTCATAGACGAAACAAAATTAGAACCTGCTATTACTTTTATACAAGCAATAATTTGAAATTCTTTTATTTTCATAAGCGTAGACGCTTTAGATTTTTATAACATGGGCTGAAAATATTTATGTCTGTAGCGTGTTACACTTACGCTAAAACTAATAAATAACTTTCGTTTAATGACGAATTGATGATATATAATTTTTTTTGAATTAATTTTGAACAACGTGTAATTAAGCGATATAATAATATTTTTACAGAAATGATTTAAGTTTATGAATAAATACTTGTTTTTATATTGTGACTTTTTTATTTATTTGTTAAATATGTTTAAATATATATATATATGTACATACATCTACTATACAATTCTATGTGAGCAGTCATTGACATTAATCTATTTTTGTTGTTAGTTTCGGCAAATCATTCGCCTCATTCATATCGTGGATTCAAATCCAGAACGTTGAACTTATCATTTTGTTTTATTTAAAAGAGAAAAGAACACTGATGTGGCATAGTTGGTGCAGTGGCTCTCCTCGCCGAGTTTTTGGGTTCTTATATCTGCCAGGCCTATGAAAGCATAGTAATGAAAGAAATCTCATAGTGACCTAATATTAAATTCTCATTACAATTCATACTTTTTCCCGCGTAACAGGGTAGGGTACCCTTTGTACCTAATGTTAAGACATCCGTTGCCCAGATAAATCTCATTTTTTGGAATTTAACGCCGCGCTTTAATAAATCCAACACTTGAAGGAAAATAATTTTTATAATTATAATCATTCTCACGAGTCGAGATCGAACCTATAATTATAATACTTACAGTTAGACGCTGCTCCATTGCGCTACGACGGTCTCAATTTCTGTCATCAACATTTATCACTATATCTTTTAAATATAAACCAAAACAAAAAAATAGAAAAGACTTATTTAAAGATAATCCATTAACTCCTATAAGTACTTTCCTATCCAGAATCTATATTTTCAATATAAAAATGGATTGTGGGCTCCCACTCTCTATAATATCAAAAAGTGGTAATGCTATTTATATTTTATTTTTATACTAGCGACCCTCTTGCGGCTTCGCCCGCTTTAACTACTGGATTATTCATATAATGTATGTTTGCAAAGCACTTGAGATAATGTGAAAATTAATTAAACCCTAATACAACCCGCATTTTCGTAGTTTTAATAAGGATTTTCCAATTGTTTTACACAGCAAGGATTTTTTAGTAGGTACCGTAATTTTATATCTGTGCTACTAATTTTTCAAGTACTTATTAAAATATATTTAAATGACTATTTTTAGATATTTAAATGACTAATTATTTTTAAACGGAAGAAATTATAAACAATAACCTACCTACTAATAACTACTACAAAAAATATGAAACCAAATATATCGCGCTGAAATAATACATTCAACTGAAATTATCCAATATGTGAAACGCATCTTAATCTTCTTTGCTATAGAGGCAGGCGGGTTTTTTCGAGCTTGTGGTTAATGTTGTTAAAACAGCGACACCGTTTGGGTAGGCACTACGTGGCTGCCTATGACGAAAATTGGCCGGGAATCGAACCCGGGCCGCCCGCGTGGCAGGCGAGCATTCTACCACTGAACCACCGATGCGTATAAGGCAGGCGGCGCGGCAGACGCGCTTGTATAAGCAAAACGTCGCGGGACGCGTTTCGCAGCAAGGATTTTTTGATATTGTAACAACTTCTAAAGTACTTATTAAAATGAAAAACAGTAAAAGACAGTTTAAATCTACATTAAATGGCCAACGTAACTAATATACTTATGTATATGCTGAGAGTAAGGGATAAGTGAAACTTGAGTAACATATAGCTGATGTGTGACCGGCGTGATGTGTTAACAATTAAATGCGTTTTTCTCTAAAACTATTGGCAATTTCGAAATAGTTTAAAAAGCAAATTTTATCTTCGTTTAACGTAGAAAATTAGTAAAGTATTTTAAAGGATAAGGATTAATACCATTATGGAAAGATATCCCTCACAATAAAAAATATATTGAAATTACAATTTTTAGACAGAAATATGATCACTACACGTTATTCTTAAAATATATGAATATGTCGTCGCGGACTTTTTTGTAGAACTTATTAAGAGGAACAATACTCCAGTACATTATTTTCATGTAGTACTTACCATTAAAGCAGCGCATGCGCGAAAGTGTCTCAACGGGTAGGACTTTATACACATTTATCGTATTTATGTTAATTTACATAAGAATGTACAAATAATAAACTGTATATAAACCTTCCCTGAGAAATACTCGACCTAATAGTGAAAACCGCATAAAAACCTGTTGGGTGGTTTAGAAGAAGAAGAGTTAGAAAGTTCAGACAGACACAAAAAGCGACTTTGTTTTTTTATAAGATATAGGATATCTACAATACTTTGGCGTGTATGAATGTTTCGTTAGGCTAGTTACGGTTATGTCTGTAATCTTTTGTTTAGTTTTAAATATCATCTGGAAAAATTACTATGATAGATTTATAAAGAATAGATGAATGATAAAATTTTCCTGTAGTTTTACTATTTTATTTTCTTTTCTTAGTCATATATAAAATAATTTTACTCAGAATTACACCTCACACCTATCTACCTACATACATGCGTAACATACCGAAATCGAGATCACCACTCATCTTGTAATCGCATCAAAAATTCCACGCGTGTCCAAGAGACACTGAGCATGACTAAAGTGACCATTCTCTTTTCGGCTTAAAACGGGACATTGTTTTTATTTTCAATAATATTAGGAATTTTCTTTACTTTTGTAACGGTTATATTAGACAATTTTTGTGTGTACCATTTTTGGGTGCTTTCGTTTCTTTCAATGGCTTTCATTTTGTTTTATACATATACTTACTTTTGTTTTTCTCGGCAATTTTTCGACACATAAAGACACAATAAAAAAACAGGACAATCGTGTTCAAAACGGGACGTCTGGTCACGTCAACCATGACTCATTATTTCCTAACTGACAAAGCTGGCACAAAACCAAGCCCTAAGGTGACCGGCGACCCCGCACGACCGCAGGAAACACCAACACACCACAATATTACAAACTTCATTCCACTGAAAACTCATAGACAAAATACAATAATTTATAAATAACCAGAATTCACGGCCGCCGCATTACGAAATGATCATTCCACTTCCACAGCGTGCTAGGGAAACATCGTTTTTGGGTTTTTGATTAAAATAGTGATAGGTGAAAAAGTGGTTTTCTGGTGAAAAATGAGTATAGAGAGACGCTCGTGCTCGGGCTCCGCGCCCCACGTCACCAAGAGACTGTGTGCGACCCTGATGTTCTTTATTGGGATTGTTTGTATATTTGGAGGTGAGTTCTTGCGTTATTTACTTGCGTAAATACTTTTGTTGTTTTTAAATGTGTTGTAGTTTTTATATATATTTGGCTTCATGCTGTTTCCCGCATGTGGGATAGGCAGTCTAGTATTAAGACACTCCATTATTCAGTTTATGCCGAAGCATTGTGGAGTGGCGGAACTAAACACCGCGCTTTGTATTTAGAGCAGAGCGAAGAAATGAAAATATTATATATTTTATTTCTTTAAGTTTGACAAAACGATAAAGACCAAAAACCAATAAATTGTGAATTGTATAAAATATTTTTATAAACATACAGTAGACATATTTTTTAGTTATATCTTCTGTAAGGATATGACACATTTCATTTATCTATTTTATATATTTTCCAAAAAGCAGGTAATTTTTATTATTATTTTAATAATTATGCCAAAAAGTCACTGAAACGCTGCGCTTATTTTAGAATCCTCAAATCCACTGCATTCCTAATTACGTACCTACTGCACGCACAGCACGAATGTTTACATCAATTTGAATTTTTTTTCGGGTGGGCTTTAATATTTCTATATATTATTTATACAATAATTATTTAAACAATAATCACATACTAGGTACCGAAGTTTTAAAAAAAGTGCAGCGTAGTGCGTTCGACTGTAGACGCAACATGTTGTGGGTTCGATTCCCACTCGAAGAAATGGAATATTTAATATTTTCCTTCTCGCGTAATGCCTCGAGAATGCGGCTGAAAGCTGGGAACGGACTTACTTTAATGAGAAAACCACTAGGTTTTTTTTTTGTGTAATATTTTTTTTTCATGTGTTTTTTTTGTTAGACTGATGGATGCTCCGTTCTCTATTTTCCGCCGAATAGATTCATTAAGAATTAAGATAACTAAAATATCATTAATTAGAATATCAACTATAATTTTAAAAAAATGTCAACATTTTCCAGGCTATTTACTGGGACGTATGGCGCGGAACGAGGTGAGGAGGAGCAACGACATCGTCTCCATCAACCTAACGATCGCGGCTGACGGTTTATTCAAGAAAGCGAAACGAGTCACTCCCAAAGCAGTCCTACACAACGACCCAGAGAGAATTACTTTAAAATTATTAGATATTTTTAATTGTACTACTCAGGATTGCGGCAGTATTACAAATTATAATGTAGCGGAATTCGTGAAAACCTCAATAAGATACGAAGTGGCTAAACTAATAAGAACTATTAATAATGCTTCCGTTTATTTAGATTCGTTGAGGTGACATTAGATATTCGATATCTGTAATTTCTAAGATTTATGTGAATATTGTCGGTATTAAGAATACCTAATTTATGGAAATATTATGTTTAGATATTTCTTATTATTGTTCGTATTAGTAGTTTTAAAGTGTTTGGTGTATATGTAGTTTACAATTTAGAAAGATATCTTTTTTATATATTTTTTTTGTATATAAAACGTTAAGGCTGTAACTTGAAGCATTTTCAGATTTAAGCCTACTAATGTTTTTATGCAGTTTCAAAATAATAATAATATTACTTTTAAAACTTTTTAAATGAATTGGAATTTGAAGCTAGTCGTGGCGCAGGGGCACAAGCGTGCAACTAACAGTCGGGAGAATAGATGTCCGACTCCAACCCGTAATAATGGGAACGGAGTGTCAGTAGCTTTAGGTTCCCAGGTACCCTATGCCTACCCTGCTGTGTCCATGATACAACGTAAATTATTTTAATTTGCTTGATGATGAAATATGAATCAAATAAAGTTTTCTTAGTTTTTATAAAATATCAAACTTTTATGAGAAAAAATATTTTATTTTATGAAGCTATAAATTATCTGTACAAAAATGTTTCAGCGCGCATTTACGCGCGCATTTTTTTAAATTTATTGTCAAGGTTAAGTCAATGCTATTTCAAATCATTTTATACCGTAAGAATTTTTTATTCAGGATTATCAACTATCCCGAAGGTTTTTGCTTATATTTAAGTTATTTTAGGGAAAGTAAACTAATTAATTTTTATTTAGTCTAGTTTTCCCATGATATACGTACTGAAGCCATTATATGTTCAAGTTTAATTACATAGATTTTTTGAAAACATTTCAAAGTAGAAATTGTTTATAAATAAATAATTGCTAGTTATTTATGTTACCTTTATCATATATTAAGAAACCGGTGTTTGGGGAACTGGTTGGTATTGATATTTTATAGTAAACATGTAAGGATATGATATGAGTTAAATTGTTAAACGGATGTTAACGGATGTATCATTACATATTATGTGTTAATTAACAAAACGCTGACGCACAACACACACTGAATAGCCAAAATAAAAAAAAAACAATGTATATAATATTTCAAGTTTCAACCTGTTTCAATATTAAAATCTATTTAAAAAAAGTTGGTATAAGACAAAGTTAAGCAAAAATAAAGATATTAATAGACATTTCTTTCAAAAAGTAAAAAAGTAATGGTGGTGTAGGTAACACCACTATATACACGTGTACGTGGGGCGGCCACAACTCGTCATTCTTACTATATTCATCACTCTCAGTATTTTTATTGTGCCTAATTTAAGCAAAAAGTATTTAGGTTATTATTTTTGTTTGCTCATTCATTACCACATTAAACGATTATTACGTTCGAAAGAATAATATAATAATATAGAAAAATTGATGTATTTTTGTAATAAGAAATTAATAATAAAGACTATATAAAATATAAAATATTTTTTCTAATATTTTATTCTATATATTGCCGAGGATTGTTTAGAATAAACCGGTAAAATGTAGGTATAGATAATATAGTATATTAGAATGTACTCTGTGGATATTAGATTGACATTTGACATAATATTGAGTTTAATATTTTCATCTGATGGTAAGCAAAATTACTGACTGTGTTGCTGTATTCAAAAATCTCATTACATACTTTATTCATGATTTCTGTGAATATTATTTCTATTTAGAATACTAAATAAAATTATTTAGTTTTAAGTCATATATTCATTAAAGCTAATTTTAATGTATAATATGTCGATGCACTTAAATACTTTTTATTCTCATGCCTCTAAGTACGATTTATGGTCCTTATAATCGATGAGTAATATTTTTACAATTATGAAATATTCGTTCATAATTAATTATTTGCAATGAATATAACATTTATTTACATTTTATCGAATAGATTTTTTAATAAATAATAAACTATTTAATTGTCTTTACCGTGAAATCTACAAGTTGTCGTGTTATAATTTAATCCAATCATGATGTTTATTTTGTTCTTGTCAAAGTGAGCGTGCCAATCAATTATTGAATGCCATAGACAAGTAATGACATCACGGCGTCATTCCGGCTTCTGTAGCGTTACTTCGGCCCCGCCATTTTGTTAGAAAAATAAGCGGGCAAGGCGGGTTATACAGTGCACGTGCAATAAATAAGTAAAAATACAAACAGAAAAACAATAATCTTCTCAACATGGTGGCGGTACGTAAGATAATTTTACTTTTATTTGTGTGTTACGTAAACGTTAAAAGTTTCTTACGATTATGTCGTCTTACAGCAAACGAAAGTGTTCGTGGGAAGCTTGCCGCAGGGCTCGAAGCCCGAAGAGCTCAGGAAGTTATTTGAACGCTTTGGAGCTGTGACAGAATGCGATATTATGAACAGATGTGGTTTTGTCCACATGCAAACGGAGGACCAGGCCGCCGCCGCTATCAGGGCTCTGAACAATACCTCTTTCAATGGCGGTGTAATAACGGTAGAAAAAGGAAGGATAAAGGAAAGAGGACAGCGCAGCGGTGGCGGTCGCGGTGGGATGCGCGGCGGTATGAGGGGCCCCATGGACCGCAGAGGCGGCGGCCCGATGCGGGGAGGCCCCGGCGGCCCTCGAGATGCACCCTACCCTCATATGCGCGACTCCCGCCCCATGGGCCCCATGCGCGGCGGTGACATGCGTGGGCCCCCCATGGGTGGCGGTGGCATGCCGATGAGGAATGGTATGGGCGGCGGAGCGCCCTACGACCGCACGCTAGAGAGGCCCCCGATAGGAGGAGGATATGACGACCGCTACAACGGCTACGGAGGTGAAGACCGTCGCGGGTTCGCTCTGATGGACGGCCGCGGCGCTCGTGACCAGTACGGAGCTCCCCCGCCAATGTACGCAGATGACAGACGAGGATACGGCGCCCCAGTTGACGACATGGCCGCCATGTACCCTGATGACAGACGAGCACCTATGTACCCAGATGAAAGAGACATGATGGACCGCAGAGCGCCCATGCGAGGGGGACCTATGCCAATGTCCTCGGGCTATGACAGAGCTCCTCCCCGCGCCGCACCTATGGGCAACGGAGACATGTACAGCAGGAGAACACCACCTCCCATGTAAGTATATTTTTAAGATTTACTAAGTTCACACTATCACTTAAGTAAATATATCTTTATAGATTATCTTTTATAACTTTGACATGTTTGTGTTAGTAGGCGTGGGGCAGCAGGAGCTGCTGGAGGCTACGACAGAGACCCCTATGCCCAACAATACCCCCCTATGGGACGGTAAGAATCAGCTTATAAGTACAGCAACCAGAGAGAATGTTTACTTCACTTTTTACTAGGAATATGTAATATTTATAAACACACTAAATTAGTGATTACTTCAATAGTGTTATAAAACATTCTTTCTAAAAACTTTTTCTTGAACTTTGAAAACTTAATTTAATAGATGTATTTTTATTCTAAAATTTAGAGTTATAAAAGCTTTTTAATTAGTGATTTTTTGATAAAATGATGTCTGCTTCACCATTATAGCAATAATTCACATTTATGTTTTGCATGAAGTTACATATTCCTAGATTTAGCAACAATAACCTTATGATGTTTGTAAACTAGAAGATGTTACACATATTAGCAATTCCGGCACCTGTACTGAGTTTGTATGTGAACAATAAGTTGATATATAACAGATAAATAGTAAATAATATAGAATATGTTAACTAGACACAGCTCTGTGCTAGGAACTTATTAATTTTATTAGATAATACCAAGTATAATAAAAAAGTAATGATGACGATTGTTTGAATGGAGGTATATGGAATAGTGTGTCAAGTTGGCACAGGCCACTCTCTGGTTGCTCGGGTCGTTCGGTAGCGGCGACGCTGACGTGGACTCGAGGCGGAGTAGATAACAGGCGTGTTGTTGTGTAGCGGCGGCGGCGGCGCAGCGCGCGGCGCTCGGGACGTCCCGCGGCGCTACTAGCGGCGAGCGGCGCTAAACGCGGGCGCTAGGGCGGCGTAGGCTAGCGCTAGGGCGGCGTACAAACAAACACAATAAATGAATACCAATTGACACGGCTAACTTTCATTTAATCCGATTACGGTCGCTGTTGACATATCCCAGCATTGGACTGCGATTATAATTATGTGAATGATTGCGCTATAACGATAAGTGTAATGTAAGGTGATTAAGATGTATATTTTTCTTTTAGATTAAATCCTTTTTTGGAACGTATTTCTTTTAATCGCCCCCCGACACCCCGTTGGCCTGCCGTTCCCCCCCCCCATCCGACAACCCCCCACGACCCCCCCGTCCTCGTCCCGCCCGCCCAGCTTGCTCCCACGGTTGCGGCTCCCACTCTAACATGTGATTGACTTGCAGGCCTCCATAGCCCGAACTCGCGGGCGATAGTTGCGAATCATGTTATACTTGTCTCTCGATGTAGATAATAATTTGCATTACCGTTGAACGCTAACGTGCACGTGCGTCGTGCGTGCGGACGGGCATGCGTGCGTGCATGCGTATGGGCGTGCGGACATGCGTGCGTGCTTGCGGGCGAGGGCGCGCTGCGGACACCGTACGGAGCGCTACGTAAGTACGGCTGTAGTCGGACACGTTGCGGCGAGCGGCTCTGAAACGCTCTCTCTCACTATATACAGTATACAGAGTACATCTTGAAAGTTATTTGCGTACTTGTAAGTGGATTTAAACGTTTTATCACAAACGATGAAAACTTATAGCTAAATACCAGGCGGTGTTTAAGATTGACGACCACAGTATGCGCATACAACGTAACGTTTTTATTCTCGTTAATTTTGCAATTTTTCTCATTAAATTTGACAAATCGATAGGCCCTCAGTTATATTTTTCAGTGTAAACTATATGTTTGTGTTTAACAGGGCGTGGGCGCCGGGGTGAAGTGGCACTGGCTGTCCCTTCGAGGAACTTTTGGAGTCTAGAAAAATCGCAGCTTCGACTGTGATCTGGCTTGAGGTTATTCTGATGATGTAAATAAAAGATTTTTGACAAAATAATTTGCATTTTCCTTTTTTTACCTCTTGAGTTTACAAAAGTAAGGACAGAAGAGCTAAGAAATAAAACCTTTTTTTATAGAATAAACGTTTCTTTTCAGGTCGCAACTGAATAAAACCACTGACCTAATTTCTGCGAGCACTTTTCAATGAGAAAAATGTAAATATAAAAGTGCTTGCTAGAAAATTCATTTCTATTTGATATTATAAAAGATATGAATGCGACCGCATTGTATAACCTTTGAGTTTTTAATAATTATTGTTGAAAGGCTTTCATTTTTAATTGTTCTAAAATTAAATGAGCTTCAAGTTGTATCCCGCACAGCAGGGTAGACAGAGTGAACCTAGTGTTGAGACACTTCGTTTGCCAATTTCCACCGAATTCTGGAGGCATTAATTTACTTTACAATATATGATTTATATTACAATTTAATCTATGTATATCATATGTTAAGATATTTCAATAACATAAGGAAAATATTGTGCAATTTGAAAATCGATCGGTAAAATAATAAATCCAAATTACTAAGAATTGCTATAAAGATAATTGCTTGCAAGAATAAATTATAATGTACCTTTTGCACAGCATAAGATATACAATATTTATAATTATCTTGTCTTAAATGTTCAAAACATTTCCATAGTTTTATAGTTTGTGGTAATTCTAAATAAAACTTATTTATGGTGAGGTTGTATTTGGCGTATGACGATGTAAACCAGTCAATTCATATTACAATGATGGAAATGGTTCCTGGATTAATTAATTCCCTGCTGTTTTACTATAAATTTAAAAAAAACTATGTAATAATAGCATTTACTTATATAAAACAAAGTTACCCCAAATTGGATATTTAATGTTTCCTACTAATTTGTATTTTTAATATAGAAAAAAAATACCTTTTTGTACATTTTTCTTATTAGAAAGAAGTAGAAATTATTTTTATAAAAAATTAAATAAATTAAATAAAAAAAAATTAAATTTTTAATATAAATTACATAAAAATAAAACAAACATACATTTTATGATTTATTCAGCATATGGAAAATATAATTTCACAAAGATTGAAATTGCTCAGGGTATTCACTAAGTTATCACACTTTGTAATCAAGCGAAGCTTCGTCAACATGTCACTGCATACATTTGAACACTGCCTTTTATCTTTATGGCACTACTTACGACTATGTGCCGAAAAGAAGCTCTTAATTGAAAATTATATAATTCAAATAGCAATTATACATTATTTTTTAAAAATATATCTTAAATCAAAGAAAATTCATTATACATTTTAAAAATTAAATAAAATTCTGAAACCAGCCAAAGGAGAGCTGTCAACAAACTTTGGTAATAAAATAAGTATAAAAGCTGCCCTTAAAATCGATGCCCAAACGAGTTTTATATATTTAATAAATAAAAAAATTAAATGACAAAGTTATTATTTAATAAAACAATACTTTTATTACAATGTTATGTTTATCGACTAGCATCGTGTACCGATCACTAACATGAGGCGAAAATTATATACGGATATAAATACAATAAAAATTAATATATGATAATTTATATTTTATGTCTTTAAAATTAGATTATAATGATGAAATTATTCATAATTTACAAACAACCTTCTTTCCGTAGCACCATAGTACCATGTTTTAAAAATTGTTAAGATTTTTTTATATTATAAAAATCATTTATTAATATTCAATTTTATTTTATAATTTAAGATACCAATCGACCGCCGTTTTAAGAATTAAATAAAAAAATAATTAACATGTAATTAATTCTTACAAAATACTTTTACGTGAAAGAAACTAATAGTGCTATGGAAAGAAACTTCATAAATTATATAATAAATCGAAGATAATTATTCAGAGTATAGAAGATATGAAACATTCTAAGCTTACATATAATTTATTGGTGTTCAAGCTCCATTGTTTTATATAACGACTATCATATGAGACACATTGTTATAAAATTAAGTACTTCACTACGGCTAGCTCAGTCTACGTTAACTTAAAAATGGCGGGCTTTGGAGACGTCACAGAGCATGGTATTAAAGAAAAAGTATGTATGAATAAAATAACTATTATTACAGATTTTTAAAGTAATAAAAATTTAAACATTTTTATTTTATGTTTTTAATAAATTATAGATTTTTATGTATAATAAAAATTCATTGATAACTCTGATTTTTTAAAATTTATTCCTTTACTATTTTTTTGCATTTACAAATTGGCACCAATGTCGCAATGCCTGTAAATTTTTATTTATTCTTACGACTTAATTTAAAATATTTTGTTTAGATGTAGTATTTAAAATGAGTGCAAAATGATTAATGAAGTTACTTATTTTTAATTGGGTTTTTTCAACATAAGAAAGGTAAATAAAAGAAAAAAAAACAAACTATTTTTCATTAATTTTACATTAATTTTTAAATTATTTTTCATTACTTTTTAAGGCTCTGCGACGAAACCAGAATCCTCTACATCTATACTGTTTGTTACTATAATTCACGTAGCACCTCGATTATTAAATAGCCTACAGTGCAAGAGTAAACTGTAAATATCTTTGGTTCTCAAATAACCGCTACTGTTAAAAACGTTAATTCTCTTTTACGCGATATTTTGTACCATTTCAAGGCCTTTCCGTTTTGGGACCTTTTATAAAGGTGTTGCCATACTATAAGATTATTCGTACTTTCGATGGAATAAATAGACGTTGCGTCTGTTTTAATAGGGATTTTTAAATATCATAAATGGATTTTAGATTCAGATATTTTCATGAAGTACAACAAGATTTTAAAATATTATTACTAATGCTCGGTTTGAGTTAAGTTTCTTGTATGAAATTTCAATATAATTGATGAAATATCAGTACGGTAGTTAGATTATACAGTATATCAATGAGTAATTTTTCTTTATTCCATGAAAATACGGATCAAAACACATCCAATTATTTCCTACAATTTTCCAACACAATATTCATAATAAGACACGACATTTTCAACCAAAATGGCAAATTATTACGACAGACACACAAAATTTCTAAATTATTAAATTTTAATAGAAAATCTACATTTATATTATCTATAATTCGTTTGTTTAATTCAAATTATAGCAAATTAGCTAAAGAGGAACTTTAATGTTCAAATGGCAATACGAAGTTTTAATGTATTTAAGTTTAAGTTTTTGTTATTTGATTTAAAACAAAATGATTTATTAGTATTTTTGCTTTTGGGAATGTTTTATTCTAATGGTTTTAGTAAACTAGAATAGAATTAAGAATTGCGTGATATTTTATATTGTGTATTCACTTACTCATTTCATTCATAATAAATACGAGACAGAGATTCGACGACTTTTAAGCCTTAAGTATAAGTACATATTTTAGAGATTACTTAAAATTTTAATATAAGTATATTACTGAATTTAGAATTTAAATGTAAAATTGAGTCTTAATGAAAGAAAAACGAGCAATTGTTAATATAATTTAAAATGTTATGATTAGACCCGTTTCTTCTGCTTTATGATTTGTTGTTTCTCAGTTGAGAAACAACACAAGCGAAGTCCGGAGCGGTCATAATGTTATTACATATAATGGAATGAATCAATCCATGAGTTACATACAAAATAAAATAAAAGTAATGATTTTCTTAAGCGGTAATTACGGTTATTTTAGTTAATAATGATTAACTAAAAAAAATAATTAATATATATATATTTTATGAATTTAGTACTTTATTTAAATGATTAATGAAAAGTTTAGTTTAGGTACTATATTGGTAACTAGGACATTTGCAAATGACTAATGCTGTTATGTCAGCTTTATTAATGTAATATTTTTTGATTTGATTTTAATGCTGGTATAATACGCATGCTAGAAACTCGTAGATATATTATTGTGCCGCTATTTTTTTTTTACTTATGATTTTCTAATGTGTCAATATTTTGTCACACTGTGTAGAGAATAGACAAAGGAAATGGTCTTCGAAAGGCTTTTCTTTAGAATTGAACTGAAAGAAATGGTCGGAAAAAGAGACAAAGTTACACAATATTGAATTGCATATTAAAAAAAAAATCGGTGATAATTTTAGAATAACTTATGCGAGTTGCGAACATGCGAGTTATAAGGTGTTAAGGTATTAAGAGAGTTAAAAATCGACGTGTCATATTGGAATCTGTGCTCTGTGCAATTGAGACTATTAATGCGTTTCCTTTTAGAACTGTTATTATTATTTGGAATTACTAATAATGAATTTTTTTTTGAGACGTTTCTAATTTCGTTTGGTAGAGATCAATAGAAGATTATATAATAATTGTGTGGCATATCAACTAGGACGATCTATAATAACAACTTTATTGTCAGAACGTATTTTGTTAATTGGCCGGTTTTATAATTATTGAGATATGTGTTATGTTTAAGCAAACACCATATTAAAAAGCAAACTTGTCTATTGTTTATCAATTTCTACAAAATAGACATACCAATGATTACTTCATCTCATGGCCGGAATGTTACAAATAAATGAAACAAAAAAAGTCAAATCAAGTAAAAAAACCTTTTCCTGTTTATGTTAAGCTACGACCTGGCGTACTTAAGTGCGACGTTCTGAGGTTTCTCTTGTTTTAGTGAGTCTTTTATAACGACGTCGGAGTTTGTGAATGTTGGACTCTCAGTTGATTGTTCTTCCGGTTCCGGCTCTGAACGGATCGATGTTTCCGTTTCGGGTCTGAAAATTATATTTATTTATATTTTTATTGTTTTTAAGAACAAATCTTTATGTTTGGCAATTAATAAGTAATGCAGGTGGGTTTTTTATGAATAAACCTTGAAGACTAGGATTGTGAGGTAGGATAGTATGCATACAGACTATGCATACATGGTTGGTGGCTATTAAGTGTAATGGGATATCCCTGGCACATATGAATGTATGGGGTTATCTACAGATATTCTTCAACGGATCCTGGATTTTAAATTTGAAGATATATGTAGTTTGTATAAAGGTTTTCAGTTTTTCTGGGTTAACTCTTTAGTAGTAAGATATCTGGGGTGGGCACAAGACTATTCTGAGTAAGGACTAGCTACGAAACAACGATTTTTTTGTCAGAAGCGCAGCAAATCTAATCATTTTAGGATTTTTCTCATTTTAAATAATTTTCTTTCTGAGTGCCAATGGTCAAAAGTTCAGAAGAAGCCTGACATACTACCCACCTGTACCTCCTACAATTAAGATGCTTCAGCTGCGCGAGGTGCCGCAGCAGCGTGTGTCTCGCGGGCGGAGCCCCGGGCGAGGGCGGAGCGCGGCGCTCCGGCGGCACGTCCACGCACAGCGCGCTGCGCCCGTCACCCAGGAAAATGGCCACGTAGTTCTCCATGCGGAGGAGCAGCAGTAGCACGTCCTCCAAGTCCGCCTCACTGTTGATGGTCACATATTGAGTGTTTAAAATCTTATGAAGATTCTTTTTTCATCCGGGGGGAGGGGGGTTGGGACGGGGAGTTTTTGAGATCCGGCTTCACTATATATTATTCAAATGAATTTCGTATTTATATAATACAATTCAGAGTAGTTTGGTAACATTGTGCATGTAAGAGAACTTTGTTAGGTTTTTATAAATAAATATCAAATTTGTAAACATTTTACAAATACCTTTCCATGCAGGTAATTTTTTAGAAATGAATATTTAAATATTTAATTTAAACTCCATCCAGGAGGGGAGGAGCAGCACATCCTCCAAGTCTGCTCATCTCGTACTCTATGTATACAGCCTATACACAAAAACAATAAGTGAGGGTATTTAGACGAAATAGGAAGGCCTTCACTGTAACTTTTTAAATTATACACACTACTAACCTGGCGGAATACAAGAACTGTGCAAAATGTATGTTAGAGACACAACCGGTCCTGTCTTCGCTATCCGTATACAAGTCTGTCTCCCGGTAGTACATGTACAGGAAGTCGTTGAGTTGTTTGGCAATAACCGCACATTTGTCTTTGTCACACATCTTAGCTGGTGGTCCCTGCAGAGCAATATCAATATTTTAAGTTTTGTTTTATTTATATTTTTTTCCAAATAAAAAATAAAAATTGTACAGATACAACATATTCATTTTAAAAAAATATTTATTATATATAAACAAGCAATAATAAGTCTGCGAGTATAGCTTTCTGTGTATACAACACAATGCAAGTGTTAAAAGGAAGTGTCCGAGTACAGTGTATCACTAAATACTTTCTTATATTTAAGTACGAGGGTGGCGACGATTGTAATTGTGTGTATATATGTAAGTGTACATAGCTGTGAGTATAGTAAGATTTCTTCAAATATGTGATTTGAAGAAGTCTTTATAATATGTGTGCAAGTGTGTGTATGTGCGTACGTGCATGGGTGAAGTGCATGCGTGCGGGTTGTCACCTTTACATTGTAAGGCATGCGCAGCGAGACACGGCGCAGGAAGCGCAACACGAGCACGGCGTGTTGCGCGCCCAGCTCGTTATGTGTGTGTGCGTGTGTGCGTGCGGGTGTGGGGGGAGGTCACCTTTACATTGTAAGGCATGCGTAGCGAGGAGGAGGCGCGGCGCAAGAAGCGCAGCACGAGCCCGGCGTGCTGCGCGCCCAGCTCGTTGCTCGGCGACGACACGCGCTTGAGCACGTGCGTTAGGTACAGCCCGAACGCGCGCCGCATTTCACCCGTCCTGGGGACGTAGAAGAAGGATTACTTCCCTGTACCTGTGAGCGTGGGGTAGGTAGCTTTGGTTTCTCCGGTATTCCATGAGGGTTTTACTGAGAGTAAAGTTTCTAAAGTTTCTAAAAAAACAATTTCTTATGTCAAATTGGAGGTCGCTCTAGTATTATGTTTTAAGTCTTACGCCAACAGCTCGCTATTGCTTTACTAAATCCTTAAATCCTGTAATGTCCCACAGGATTAAAAGTCCCGATAAAACCAAAGGCTTGAATAAATAAGCTAACGTCAATACTAACGTCAACCTCATGCCGTCAGCCAGCTGCTGCTTCACCAGATCCTTGGCCCGTCTCGCGTCTCGCGGAGGCTGTGGCGGTGGGGATGCATCACTTATTTGTACTGCGGGCGCTGCGCCCGTTATGCACACTGTTTCGTAGCGTTTTAGTCTGTGGTTAGTTAAAATATATTGTTAGAATTGAGAAATAGTTTAAAGAATACAAATGTTTTATAGGCTTGTTTACGATTAAAGAATTACAGCGTCTGATAGTAAACGCGACAGTTGTGAGTTTCATTGGGGTAACAGGAAACCAGGGTTGTAGAGGAAATCCTTGGCTCCCGTAACCGGGTAGTGTGAACGTCCTGCATCTGTCGGTCCATAAATCCCAAATAGCCCGCTCAAGTCAGCTTTCGGGCGGCGTACCCGGAACTCAAAACACAAAGTCCAGAAAATTAGTTGATGAGTGGGGAACAAACAATCTTAGCACTAGGTTTCGTCTAACTACACTATGGTAAGTGAGAATTAATGAATGTAACGGTAGTAAAATAATATTTATCATGTGCAAATAAAATTTATTGTTTTGGTTACTTTGACTTGAAGATGGTCAAGTCATATTTTAAAAGTTTCGAGATAATAAAAATAGATCGAACTTATACTTGAGAGCTGTTTTTAAATACGGGCCTATAACTTCTAAATCGTAACTCAAAATTCAATAAGTCATGTTTAACTATTCCACTTGATTAGTCATTTCCAAACTTATAATAATACTCTTTACACTACCAAAATCCATCACACATGACGTCATAAATCACTACCTCTGAGGAGCATCCGGCGGTGACGCGGGACAGGCACTTGTATTAGCACCAGCATGTGCATGTGCATGTTTGAAGTGGGGCAGAACATGCGCATGTACCAGCAGATTGTAGTTGTGCTGGACTACACTATAGGGGGCGTTGTTGTTGAGTGACGTTGAGCATACCGGGATGCCGCTTACCGGGTCTGTGGGAATTGTTTCCTTTTTTTTATAAATCGTCAAGATAAGTTATGAAACGTTATTGAGGGTATTTTGGCATAGTTTCTGACCGTACATGCGACGGTTGCAGGTTCCATTTTACACTCAGAGACATGTTTTTTTTTCATTTCCTCGTTCTCTCATAGAGGAGTGTTTGAACACTAGGTTCTCTCTGCCTCCTTACGCAACGGGTACAGCGTGAAACTAAGAAAAATTCGTCATACTATCATTCAGCCGTAAATAAGTTTTCTTATGGCTTACAATATTGTTAAATTTTATCAAGAACATATTTAAAAAAAAATACATATTTATTTACCTAAATACTGCGAGTACTTCTGCCAAGAGTTCTGACTGGGGAAAATCCTCACGAATCCACCGCGACGAGCATATTGTGCACGAACTGCACGCACTGTGCGCATCTCCTCCCCCGTGAGACCACCTGAGACACCTCCCACACCTGCAACACCCCCCACACCTGCAACACCTCCCACACCTCCACTGGTTGTCTTGGTGCGGATACAGGTGTTTTCTGCCGAGTGGACTCTACGACACTGTACAAAAAAAATAACACTGAGCATAAACTACAATATGTACAGGAAATACAATGACAATAGGAAAAATGATTGAGAAAAAGAAACAAAGAACAAGACTTTTTATTTAATTATACATCTTTTAAATAGATGTAGATAGAAAAAAGGTAAGGAATAGCAAGACATTTTTGTGTGTGCTGCACTTACTACAAATAAGCCAATGTCTAAATTGTACTCAAGCATCACCACTCCATGTGGTGTGAAATAAACAAATATGATATTTTATCTCAGTAATTTAATTTTCTAAATTATTTAGTTAACCAATGATTCTTTCATAAACCGGCAAAAAATCGCCACTCAACACGCAATGCCTCAACAATTCGGTGGAAAATCGAGCACGGAGTGTCTTAACACTTTCCTCTGCCTACCCTGCTACACGGGGGATACAGCGTGAAGCTAAAGAAAAAGAAGAGAAAAAATATTCAAAAATACTTAGAATCATGTAAAAACTTCCAGCTCCAACTCTTAAGTGAATAATCTGACATGGGAGACATGGTATAGGGCGGACTAAACTAAGAAGAAAAATATACACAGAAAAACATAATACTTACAGCTCCAATCCTCATTTTCAGCGAGTTAGTCTGTGGCGACGCTTCATTTTTCGACATCGGTATAGCTGGCAACCCCACTAGTGTCAAAGTATCCGCTAATAAAGCGGACTTTACACGAGCGTCGAGTGGACTTTCACAGGCTAAACTGGAGAAGAAAGTTATAAAACGAAATTTAAAAAAAACATCGATAGTCTTGTAAACCTACGCCACGACGGGCTCGATTTATAGTATGTGAGTGTATAGTAATTGTAACATTATAATAATATACAAGTACCTAGGCGATAAGTTGATCTCTAGTAACCAAGGTTTCAATGTGTCATCAATTAGGATGTCATATCCGAATAGTTCTGTAACAAAAACCGTATTTCATAACGAATTTTAATTTATTTAATTGAAAACTAGCTGTGAGTTCCATTCAATCTTTTTAATGAAAAACGTTCTAAATAACCAATGACGTAAACGCTCCATCATTTCATCATTGGTATCATCATTTCATCAGAGGAGCTTAACAGTGGAGATAAGCATTAAAGCACATTAAAAGAGGCGAGGAGACCTACACTACGGTCAAAAGCCCCAGGCACTGTCCACACACATGCACGGTAAATCTTAAATGAAAGCTAATCTATATATTTAAATTCGAAAGGTCACTCACTCATCACGAAATCTCAGAAACAACATGTGCTAGGAATCTGAAATTTTGCATAGGAGTTACTTATAGGACGTAGGTGCTCGCTAAGACGGGAATTTGTAATATTCGACTTCTAAGGGGTTGCTTTTGGGATCGAGTTTGTATGAAACTTCGTTACTACAAATGCTAGGAGTCTCAAATTTTGCATGGACGTCACTTACAGGATGTAGGTAGTCATGGAGACAGAAATTAATAATAAAGTAGTTCACGCAGGCGAAGCCGCGGGCGGGCCGCTAGTATCTCATATAATCTATTGACAAAAACCCTACCAAAACAATTAAACTGTCCCGGCACAAACACCCTCGCGGCTGCCGCTATAGTTTGAGCTGAGGACAATATGCTCTTGACGACGAGATCCTCGACGGCGGCCATCAGCGCGGCGGTGTCGCGGCCCTGTTTGCGCAAGTGACGCAGCAGCGCTGATAGTGTCCATTTGTGCCCTATGTTGCCAGCGTTGGGGTCCTCGCATCTGGTGAATAGAAAAAGTATATATTGCCTCGACACCAGAGCGAAGAAATGAAAATATAAATTTAAATAAATATTTCCTTTCCTCGATTGGGGATCAAATCTACAACCATTCGATTTGGCAGCACACTTTGTGCCACTGCGCCACGACTGGCTTCATTTTTTTATACGAGTACATTCATTTTTATTTTAACAGTTACATACATAAGCTATTGAATATTTCGATATTAAAACTTTTTTATTTGAATTTTCGTACTCTTGAAAATTCGGCGGAATGATAGAAACTATTATTGCTATAATTGCTGCTGTATTAGTTTTGTCATATTTGGCTGTAGTAATTCTTACAAGGCCCTTCCTATATGTATAGATAGATATAATAAATTAAATAGATGAGTAAATTAGGTAGAAGTTAAGTTAAGAAAAAAAAATACTTTGTAATATTTGTGTGATATGTATTAATACTGTTGTGGCGGAAATTCTTGTTGTCTTATTAATTTGACAGTTACAAATCTACCCAGCTCATCTCCATAAGCTAAAAAAGCTATGAATTAAAATCAACAAAACAAACAAGAAATGAATACTCACTTAATATAATCCGTGTGATATTTATTAATACTATAGTTGCACAGATGCATGCACGGGTTCCACAGGTTCTTATTCGTCTTATCATATTTCACCGTTGCAAATCTTACAAGGCCTTCTTCATAGAGATAAATAAGAAGTGGGTCTATGGAAGTCACACAGACATAGAGACGAAGGTCGCATTTGTGACCATTTATTAGAAGAGGTTTATCCAAATATTTAGCTACAACCACGTTTTCACCTTTTGGTATTTGTTCTGGCTGAAAAATGAAATTGTTAGTTACTTAGGTGTTAGTATTTGAATTATATATTATTTATTATTTACTATCTCTAGATATAAGTATTTTTATTCTCTGTTTTCTTAATTGATGATATAATCGACAAGATGCAAATACGTCACAAGCGGAATTGGAGAAACTAATTTTATTTGTTACTTTAAGTTTAATTATTAGTTATATTCTTACAAAGCTTTAATTTTATTGTAAGTTTTTAAGATAAAAATAAATTATTTTAATAATTCACTTGAATATTTCATTGAAAAATTCAATTCAAGCTAAGAATTTATTTCTTTAAAATTAAAATCTAAGTCTTAATAAAATTATGTAATTTGAGGCAAGTCATGGCGCAGGAGCACAAGCATGCGGCGGTAAACGCGATATGTTGTGGCTTCACTCCTCGCTCTAACGAAAAAACAAAAGAATAAGCTTGAAGTTATAAAAAAATCAAGTTAATCTCAACTTTAAAGAACTCACAGTATTGACAATATAGATCCCACGTCCCCGACTGGAGGCCGCCGGTTTAACAATCCACGGCCCCTTAGTCCTGTAGTGTGTCGAACAAAGTTCCTTATACTCGTTGGGCATCAGAAACGTTGTAGGTATGAAGTCAAAATGTTTGAGGCCCCGAAAGTATTGCATTTTTTCTATGTTCTTGAACAATTTGTCTTTACGCGTTAACTCATAGGATCTGTGAAAGTAAAATTACTTTGTTAATTATCTATACTTTATACTTATAATAAAATCGTAACGGATCGGTATCTGTAAAGCAAAAAAAATCTCACCTAGGAAAATGATTAACCCTTTGATATGGTGTAAGAGACCTCAACACGTCCGGTTTAGGATGAAGTCCTGCCCACATTAAATTAAACTCCTTAGCTTCAGTTGCTGCTTCTTGGAGGCCGTGGGCTTGGAGAAGGCGGTGTAGCAATTTAGTCTCCGTATTTATTAGCTTATAGGTTATCTTGAGGACCCGAGCTGGCATTCGACTACTTTCTAATACCTAGGAAATTATGTAAAGAAGTTATAGAATCGGAAAAAAAATGGTTGTAGTATGATGAACGGTACAAATACTTAATAGTGCTCAATTATTGTGAGTTTCCAAGTCCAGTTTTAAAATTTCTTTTTATGTTACTTGTATAATCTCAAAAAGAAGCGTTTTAGATGTCAATATCACTTAATACAATTAACGAAATTATCTATTTATTGATGGAAAATTAATCGTTTGAAATGGCTTAAAGCTATATATAAATTATTAATTATAAATATTAAATTAAACATATTACTTAAAATACTCATCATTTGTATTTCATTTACAAGATTACAGTCTTTACTGTACGATATAGGTCAATCTAAGATACAATTTATTTTTCAGCTTCGCTAAATCATAGCGTTAAGAGTTCCCCAATTACCCCCCTGAATTATGAGGCAATTCAGTGGCGGAACTCAACGCCGCGATCGCAACAGTCACATTTATAACACATCTTACTACACGTTGTGCTAGTGAATTCAAATTCTACTCGAGGTTTGAATTATAGGCAACGTATTTTGTCTTAACAAAATAAATGCGGTAAATTACTCAATGTAAAATGTCCCCAAAACAGTAGAGATTAAAGAATATATAACTATCAAAAGATTGCTAAAAAAGATATATTTGTAATAGAACTAAAGAAATAAGAACAGAAAAAACAAGAATAGAACAGAAGAAAGAAAGAATGTGAAGTAAAGTATAACCTTAATACTATCCACGTCTTTAACTAACATGTGTTCAGAGTCATCGCTGTCCTGCCTGTCGGTAGGTGACGACGCCCGCTGCGTCTTCCTTTTGCTCTTGCCTTTTGTCTTTTTGCCTTTCTTCTCTTCTTTAACATCTGAAATAAAATGTGATTAGTCTTTAGTAATAAGAAAAATAATTAACAAATAACTTCATTTTACATAAAATAATCTACATTTTAAATTTAATTCTATAAAATATTATTAATTTATATTAAAAGAAAACAGTTCCAACTAACCTAACGTCTAGTAAAAATTTAATAACTAATAGTTCTACTAGTACCACTAGTAACATAAATTAGATGGAGTGACTTAATACTAGACCATCTCTGTCCTGTACAAAAAAAACATACTATTATAAGTTAATAATATATTTAATTATATTTTATATTTTCATTTCCACGATCTGGCAACGACCCAAACACGTGGCGTTGAGTTTCGCCACTCAACACGCAATGCCTCCAAAATTCGGCGGAAAGTGAGGAACAGAAGTGTCTTAATGGGAACGGAGTGTTTTAACATTAGGTTCCCAGGTCGCCTTTGCCTACCCTGCTATATGTGGGATAAAAAAAAACATGAATATACCTTTAACAGGCGGTGGAGGCTCTTCAGGCGGTTTGATATTGGCAGTGGTATTTTCGATATTAAGGTTTTTCTTAAGAGTTATTTTGTTCAGATCATTCAACACATCTTCTATGTCTCGCTTATGCTCTACAGGTTCGTGGCCTTGATCCTCAACCGACTCCGTTTCTGCCATGTCTGTATCACTTATATGTCTTACAACGTACGCCTGTCCTGTAAACTTATTGCTGTTTCCGAATGTCTCCATCACATCGTGCATTATGTTCTTCGGCCTCATGCTGAAGGCGTGGGGTTCAGCAACCAATCGTTTCGCCATATTCTTTGCCTTGTTCAATAATATCGTGGTCCCTGTATTATTGCCAACAGTTTTAGTGGTCTCCATGGAGGGTGTGCGAGATGCCAACACGCAGGATCGAAAGACGAGAACAGCGCCCTTTGACCCGATGGGTCCCCCCGACACCCAATCGGATACGGAGCCTTCGTTCCCATTCTCTTTCTCATTGTTTGTTTCGTCATCATTCTTTCTCATGCTGTCACTATGTGGTTCTGTTTGAAGGCCCGACGTAGACGGAATTGTAGTTTCTGGTGATACATGTGGACTGGAAAAGTTATGATATATACCGTTAATAATTTTCATTTACTCGTTATCTCAAGTGAGATAATGACTGGCGCTGTGATTTGTAAAGCGTATGATTATCTCTAGTGAAACAGTAGTAGATTAGCTGATAGAAATCGTGAGAATATTTATTGTTTAACATCCTGTATGTCAAAGCAGTTGATTTTTTAATTTAAATGATAATCTATCATCATCACTTACTATGAAAAAAAAATTCAAAACTTCAACAATTTTATTTTAAAAAGGCTTCTACAGTTCAAAAATAATTAATTATTTTCTTATATAATAATAATAATGTATATTAGCCGCATGCATTTTTGCAAAGTAACGTTTTTCATTAGTCAACTCTATGAGGCAACACAGAAAGCCAAGCGTTGCACCAATTAAATATAGCTGTATATTAAATTGCCTTGAAATTATCGATTGATCTGATACTATTGATTTCTATAGTGAAGTGAATAATGTATTAAGTTAGCGCCGACATGTGTATGTACATTGGAAAAAAAAAATGAAAATTCTTGGAAAGTTAGAAGTCATGGCTGATGAAATAATTAATAGCAAGTTGCTAGAAAAAAAAATGTGATAGAATTATGTTTACAGTTACTAACTTAGGATATTGTTGTTTACAATATATTTTTAAAATTACTTATATATATATCTTAGAAAGACTTAGGAAACATCGGGTTGTTCCCTCTTCCTACCGTGATATATGGGGGATAGAAGGCAAAAATATCTTTAAAAGACAGAAGACAGCTTTCGACTCTTTAAACTTGTCTAGAGTTAAAAATTACTATATAAAATAATCATATAACAATAATTCTTAACGATGAGATGTGAATTACGTAGTAGTGATGTAATTCAATTCATTTCTTAGAACATTCGCAAATGCGAGTTTTAGACATTTTTTTCATAATTTGGAGCCTTTGACTTGGCGGCAGTCTCAATCGTGCATGTTTTTTCTAAATTTAAATAAAATGAAGTTTATTGTTACTTAATTAAAATCCGAATCTTAATCATTATTACCCAAAGTGAAAGTAAACTATAACAAATGACGAAATAAAACAAAGGTTTACCGTCGTGGCGGAGCGGCACAAGGGTGTGACTGTAACGCGACGGTTGTGGGTTCGATCCCCACTCGAGGAAGTGAAATATTTATTTCTAGTTTATTTTACATTACTTCACATGCCACCACAACATTTTTCCCCACAACACATTTCTTCCCCATAAAGTGGGGAACGGCGCGTGTCTTAACACTAGGTTCCCTCTGCCTACCCTGCTGTGTACGGGATACAGCGTGAAGCTGATTTAATTTAATTTTTAATATTTTAAAACAAAGCTTAATAATGTGATTATGACATTAGGTTAATCGTCCAATGTATCGTCGTTTTCATAAAACATTCGCAAAACGTTTGAAAATACACTGTACGAATACGGAAAGTGGAGTGTCTTAACAATAGGTGCCCTCTGCTTACCCCGGTGTTTGCGGGATACAGCGTGAAAATGACTAATTTTAATTTAAAAACATTAAACAAATTAAAAACATATTGAATATATACTTATATATTTAAAACAAACGCATAAAATACTCAGTCAGTCACCATACGGTCAGTCAATATACGATCGTGCACGTACAAATATGGAGACGCGTGAATTCCACAATGTGCGAAGTGACCCACACGTGATGCAAGTCCATCGCTTTATTTGTACTGTCATTTCAAAGATAAACAGATTTTCCGTTGCGTCTTATCTCGTCTATACTAGTCGTTGTAATGCTAACGTTTTAATATACAATATTCAGTTAAGAATAATTTATAAAAATCTATTGTTTTTAGTTTATGTTTAAATGTCTCTTCTATTATATTTCATTTCCATTACATTTCCATATAGTAGTGGTGTTGCAGTTATGGTATACACTTTTCTAGATTTTTTCATTCCAGGAATAAAATTATTATTTTCCTGGACAAAGATAAATTAATAAATTTTTAATTACATGTAGGAAGTGGTACGCGAGTATACCACGTAAAACCTTTAATTACATTTTAAAAATTAAGAAAATATTCCTTTCAACATTCCAGTGACTACTTAAGTCAATACAATAACACTGCAGACTTTTCAATTAGGTTTATTGAAATTTAGGCCATTACACGGCTGTAAGCTCTCATCTCACGGCTATTAGGCGATAAAATTCAAATTAAATTTATCAAGAAAAAGCAAGTAGACATTTTAATATAATTGTATATTGAATAATATATTTTTATATATTTGATAATATAACCAAAGATAAACTAAACAGTAATATTTATATACCACTGGGTAACACTTAGTTAGTGTAGTTAACTAAAGTAATATTATTACCTTATTTAACTACAATTGATGGGCTATTGTATTAAAAATAACTTTATTTATTAGAAACTCCACTGATACAGAATAATCATAGACAAAAAATATTTTTTTATAAGAATTAAAAAGAATTTTAATTACTCCAAGAGTCAAAGCTGTTAAGATTTTAGATAAATAAAGAAAAAAAATCCAATAAAAATTAAATTAGTAATAGTAAATAAATTGCCTGAATACTTAAAATGAAAATAAAATACATATATAAATATATATGTGGCAGCTTTTCAACACAAATCTTCATCATATGACGTGACTCTCGTGACGGTGCTCATAAAAACATCACCATGGTTCTTCGGTGTTTAAGTGCAGTAAAACTAACGTTAAAGTTTTATGACAGAACCATCAAACGTTTGAAGGTTCATATTTATATTTAAATACGCCTTCTGGTTTGGTTAGAGAATGTGGCGTTCTGTTACGCCACCCGACACGCAATGTTTCTAAAGCAGAGAATTGGAGATGCAGGTAATGTGGTAGTAAATTTTTCCTCACTTTACATGAGAGTTGCGAAGGCATTGCGTGTTGAGTGGCGGAACTCAACGCCGCGATTTGCTTTGACACCAGAGCGAAGAAATAAATACAAATATTTCATTTGTTCGAGTGGGGATCGAACCCACAACAGTCGCACTGGCCTCAATCTGGCTAGCACTATATCTGTATATATTCTGCAAATAGCCTTCAATTATAATGTATACAAAACCTTTAACCTTCAGGAAATTAGTTCCACGGGAGTTCCGCAAAAAGTGGTTTTTGTGTATCACCTCATAATGACAACGCAGTGACAGGATGTATTTTTTGTAAATATAGCATTATATAGGCAATCTTTTTCATCCATAAAAAAAATCCATTCTGGAATAGTTGGCACGTGTATAAGAAGCAACAATTGCGAGTTCAAATACCTCGATATAGTTAACGAAGTGAGGCATTCAATTTTGCAACCCAAGGTGTGCAAACCAAAAATACAGCATGAACGAATTTCTTAAGAACATTCTATAAGATTTTTCATTCTTTCAGTTTGGGCACGTCGCGAGAATGAGTGGAGATTTATCCGAATTAACCAGTCTCACTGAAATACTTGTAATATTAGAATTTTGTATGTAGGTACATAAAAATAGATATCCATTCAGAAACACCGAGATGCTTATTGATACTGAGTTAATATTAATTAAACGTTAAATGATCGTGAAATCTTTTAATTTTATAATTATAATATACGCCCGCAATTTTTGGGACATCAAGGTGAAAAATTGATCTCGTTCTTTTCCCCTTTTCCGTAAAAAAATATAGGAAAATCTCTTCTAAGTGCTCTCTTTCATTGTTCAAGAATCCCTGTATGGCTTTGGCTTTGTATTATATATCAGTCACTCGGTAGAGATAGAAATTTTCTATATATTATATATAGATGGTACCCAACAACCCATGACAAAATTTTAAAAAATCTACAGAAATCAACAATGCGCACTTACCTATAATAACAGTACCTATACAGTGTATGAAAACCTAGTTAATGCCAGTGATGTCATCTGTTAACTTTATATAGTACTCACACGGCCAGTTTAAACTTTGTATTTAAATAGGATGGCGACACTTTGAATGAACCAAATGATCCATGAAATAAATGAATACTAACCAAGTAAGACAAAGAAATCTATAAGCAGACTGACGTAATTTGTAAAATCTCGTTTTTTCCATTTCCTTTGGAAATTCAGGAAATTATTACGGTAGGTGTTACTCTAAACTCCCCGAGGACGCTAAATGACCAATTTCAGCGTTCTACACCGCATAGTTCCGATAGATTGACTAATAGTCACTGAGTAACAGAAGAGTTTTATATAATTAAAGAAATTTGAGCAATTAAGATAACGACATAGTAAATGTATACTGTAAGGCCCAGGTTGTCATCACTTTTTATTTATAAAGAAAACCCTGACTTCCATAAAAAGATAGAAAGAAAGAAAACAAGCCCAATAGTTTAGATTTTTGACAAAAGTAAAAGAATACGTCATTAAAATCGTTTCTTAATCGACAAATAAAAGCAAGGACTATTTAAATTTCACACGGCTTATTAGGAGCATTTAAATGGTTAAAGAATGGCCACCGATTGTTTATCGTGTCACGTACCTCACGTACGTTCCGTCTGTCTGCCCTGCTAGACGAAATAAAACATGGAGAAGAAATAAGAAAAAAGGGGTAACCAGAGGAAAAATGTCCAAATTGCTATTATTATGGGAAAATGTGTGCTAATTAATCTACCTATAGATAAAACTCTTCAGTTACCGACGCACAGCCGAAACAACGCTGATATTTGCCAGGTTTTTTGGGAACACATTTAGTGTTAGCGCTTCATTCTGTCTCCCGCACAAAGCAAGGTAGGAAGAGGGAACCTAGTGTTAAGACACTTGTATTTCCCACTTTCACAATTAGAGAGGATTTCCTGAAATTCCTACAAAAACGAGGAATCGCTTTATATTACATTTCGTAAATCACTTTCAATACAATAAGCCGATATAAACTGATGCCACAGTCTGTATCGAAACAGAGATTATTTTAGAACTGACCATGTGTTTCATACAATGTTAACCCATATTTGTAATACGGTTAGATATGAAATGAGCGAATGTTTCTTTCTTGTAATTTACTGGTAATAAATTATTATTAAAAGTATATTCTTCACTTATTTTGATATGCAAGGTCGTGGAATGAACAGGGACTGTGGGTTCAAATATTATCAAAGAGAAAAATGATCAGATATAATTTTAAGTCATTATACCTAATATATGCAGTAATATATATAAAGAGATATAAAAATAACAAGTTATACTGGAATAGTTATCTAATTTTAAAATAAAAACAAAACAAAACAGCTTCACCTGTATGCACAGAATAGGGTAGGCAAAGGGAACCTAGTGTTAGGACACTCCATTCCCCATGCACTAGGTTCCTTGAGCCTACCCTGCTGTATTTAATGTACGCGATATAGCTCGTTCGTACATTAGCGTTCTGATGACATAAATCGCATTGTTGTAAATATAAATTAAAATAATTTTAAACTTTTTGATATTCAATCCAAACCACCGCCGTAAGCCAAATATGTCGCGGGAGGATGTCAAAAGAAATTAAGTTTATTGAACTTCAATCACTTTGTGAGCAGCTTGTATAAATATTATATTTAAAAATGTTCATAGATTCCGTAATAACGGAACGTGAACGACAAAAAAAAGTATAAAAATGTAGGTAATAAAAAAAGGCAAAAAAAGTGAAAATTATAAATTCAGTAATGTTTGAGAATGTTATGTATGGTATACGGTATATGACTGTGAAAAGTAATGTTTCTGGGTTCAACAATATTTAAAAAAATATATATTTTCCTACTCCGATAAGACACCCAAGCAAGACTGCTCTGATATTTCGCCTACCCTATTTTCTATGAAAAGGTGTAAAGTTAGACGTATTACGAGGCAAAGTGCAACTAATAATAAATTTAAAAGATTTTCTAAAATATAAGTGTTGTTTATTATGATAGCAAACTTAATGAATATAATTTACTAAATTAGTCATTTAAATGCAAATATAATTCATATTTATAATTTTATTATTTTTTTAAATATAATCAGATAAGATAACCTTAAATTGTACAAAATTTAAGCAATAATAAAAAGCAACGTTACTTGAAACTTATTTCATACAATAACTATAAGAACATTAATAAAGCTTAATTAAATATCAGTGTTTTATAAATGAAATTCAATTCAAATTAAACCATTGAAACTTTGAGTAACCGCCAAGCAATCACTTAAAAATTTTCAAGTTTCTAATCATCATTACCACGTAGTATCACGAACGTAAGCGCAACTAACAAGGTTAATTATTATCTTAAGTAATTTAAAATGTTAATAAGAGTTGCAATTATGTTTTTTTAGTGTTAAGACACTCTATTCACATTAAGACACTTCGGTTTCACACTTTGCCGCATTTTGCCTCGACACCAGAGCGACGAAATGAAAATATTTAATATTTAATTTCCTCAGGTGGCAATCGAACCCATAACCACTCGCGTTTAGTCGTATTTTGCCCCCCTGCGCTACGACTGACTTCATACCTAAAAAATATGAGAGAAAATCTATTCTCGAATCTATATCGACATTTATTGATGTAATAGAACCCATAACAATGGTTTTTAAGCCTTTGAAAATGTCTGTTTGTCGGCACGCTAATCTCAGAAACAGTTAAACTGAATTATTATATTGTATTTGGTAAACTTCCCTCAACATTTAGTGTTAGTTTCAATTTAAATCGGTCCATAAATAAAAAAAATATGTCAATATAAAGACTTCGAAAAACATATTGGATTGGGATAAAACTTTAGTTTCCAATGTCGAATTAGATGACAAAAATAATTCAGATGAGAAAATAAATAAAAAATG
Source organism: Heliconius numata (assembly GCA_016802625.1). NCBI lineage: Eukaryota > Metazoa > Arthropoda > Insecta > Lepidoptera > Nymphalidae > Heliconius > Heliconius numata. Next base: position 1,834,086 of record JAEBDU010013188.1, read on the forward strand.
TTTAGTACAAGCCGGCGAAGCCGCGAGCGGATCGCTAGTACACAATAAAACTGTATCTAAAAAATGTTAATTTATAAGAAAACGGTTAACAGTGTAAAAACTAACATTTTAATATTTTAAAAGATATTTTATTTAAAATATTTAAATCAGGTTAATGGGTTAACTTCACCGGCACACGCAGTGGTCTGTGACGATAGCCGCACGCCACAAAAGACTGAATAGAGGAAATTTCAAGAGCAACGTAAATAGGTATATCAATGTTGCAAAATAGTTGGGATGAGTCAGACTTTATATTTTTTTTTTTCACTTTCACGACCCTCCGTTCTCCACATTCCGCCCAAACCCAAGTTATTGCGTGTTCAGTGGCAGAACTGACGCGCTGCACTTTGTTTTGTTGCCATAGGAAGGAGTGAGAATCGAACCCACGACGCGACGGTTTAACAAATGATTTGTTATATATAAAATTGTACATTAAGTAATATCATTAACATATTAGATACCTAGACGGAGAAGTGCTAAATAAATAATAATGTCCAGTAGGGATCGAACCTATAACCACCTTGTTTACAATTACGCGCTGAGCCACTGAAAGTACAGCTAATAGTATATTTTCGAGTCACGACAGAGCATGTACTGTGTCTAAGTAGTCTAAGGTAAATGATTTATTGAACGGAGTGTCTTAACACCAGGTTCCCTCTGCCTACCCTGCTGTGCGCGGGATACAACCTGAAGCTGTATATCGATCGACAAAATCTGTGCTTAGGTTTTAGAGAAAAAAAAGGGCCTCAAATGTGTTTCCAAATCCATTCTTTAATCTCAACGCCTAATCAAAAAGAGACAGAAGTAAAAAAAAAGACATTTAATAAAACTGGTTACAGTCAATTTGGAACACGAGTGGTTTTCGCGACCCAACAGTATGTATGGTATCCTTGGTGACGTCGTGATGTTGATATTGATTGGTTAGAGTGTGAAGGGTCCGACCCCAGCGGGGTGCGTGAGTGGATTGACATAGTAACTGCTAGACTACATGAGGACGATTCTTTTTTTTCTGTTGAGGCATCATTTTATACATGACTAGTCGAAAAGCAAAATTCGTTGCGTTGACTTTAATTAAGGTTTCAATTTCCGTAATCATTTCCTTTCTTAGACTCCCCTACACTTCCTACTATTTAAAATATTACTATTTAAGCTGACTTTATTTTAATTTTTACCTTAAAAATAACCCTAAAATAATTTTCTTTCATCAATAAAAACGTGAATATGAAACTTTAAATAATTATTATACGTATTTAAATTCCACACAACATTAAGGACCAAAGACTAAACTTTTCAGCATTAAAATTTTAAAGAATATTTTTATAATTAATTAGAAAATATACTTAAACTAAAATACTACATATATACTTAGAACATAATCAAAATTGGCATGCCAAAATCATATAAACATATATGCAAAAACCCGATAACGTCGTCGTAGCTACCGTACAAGGCAATACACTGTACACTGCAAGACCACCAAGTACAGTCACGCTGCACTGCTGAGGAACAGAAATGTTACAAATGTGTCAGCTGATTCATTTTATAAACATTCGCTTTTGGATTTGATTTCCTGTTGAGACTATAGCCTATTAATAGTTTTATGTTAGTTTATTATATATTTTAGATAAAACTCTTTAATATGATTAATCAAGTATATTTGAATCTTATATTCTTAGGTATATTCGAAGCGTGACGTTGAGTTCGGTCATTCAACACGCAATTGCTCCAAATTTCGGCGAAAAGTGAGAAACGGCTTGGTAGGGACGGAGTGTCTTAACACTAGGTTCCCAGGTTCCTCCTGCGTACCTTCCTATGTAAATAAAAAAATACATTTTTTTGGAAACTCGACGTTCTATCCATCGATCTGTGCTCTAGCTGTGACCACTCACCACTGCAAGACATCGGATTTCAGAAAATGTATATTATAAGTACTACATGTACGTGATTAATCCGGTTTAAAAATTGAAACTCGCAAAAGTCAAAGGTTTTATGTCTTAAAAGTCTCAGTAGTGTCCTCCTTACAGAGAGCTACAATTATATATAGATTATATAGAAAATACAAATTTTCCTAAGTATTTAAAATAAACCAAAACATTCTGTCCCTCCAGAATGCAATATACCATGTATTTATTAAATTTACTCTCGATATAGATATAAAAAATATTTATAAATTAAAAACCACGCTACAAAAAAAAAACAAATTCACCTCCTAAATTAAATTAATTAGACAAAAACAAGTGTGCCGCTGCAAACAGCGAAAGCAATCACTATCTAATTAAAAATACAAAAAAAAAAAACTTTACAGAACCGGACCAGTAAGATAACTTGACAAACTCCCATTACAAGTGAAAGTACAAAAACTGCATTTATTTCTTGACTTTCCAAGTCGCTCGCGACTATACCGGTAATTTTGAATACAATACATGTAAAACGAATTCCATGTTGCGATCACATAAACAGATTAGCATAAAGGGTTGGACCTATGGCAACCAGGAGGGTTGAACGTATTTTCCTAAATTTTTTGGTTATTTCATACATTTTTAACCCGTGACGAAAGAAGAATGTTATAAGTTTTACGTGTCTGACTATAGCACCGTAGCTCCAGAATTAATAAACCCATTTCAATGCGGTTTTTATAACGAAAGCAAGGCTTCACGGTGGTTCGTAGAGCTACAAGCGATTTGCCAAGTAGAGGTAGTTTTGCTAGGGGGTTTTTTTTTATTATGTTAGTTTAAATCAGCTTCACGCTGTATTCCGCACACAACAGGGTAGGCAAAGGGAACCTATTGTTAAGACACTCCGTTCCCCACTTTCCGTCGTATTCTTGAGGTATTGTGTGTTGAGTGGCGGAAATCAACGCAGCACTTAGCCTCGATAGCAGAGCGAAGAAATTAAAACAAATATTTAATTTCCTTCAGTGGGGATCAAACCCACAACTAGTTCCACCTGCCCCTGCGCCACGACTGGCCCGGCCTGGCCGAGTGTTAAAACATTCCGTTCTTTACTTTACGCTGTGCCGGCTGGCATACCGAGTTGAGTAGAACTTTGTGCCTGATGGAAATTAAGTTTATGGGAAGAGTATTTTCCCTGGGGAATTGAAAATTCTCAGGTTTATTACTGTAATAATAAAAACTATAGCATAGTAGAAGTTTAAAAGTATATAATAAACTATAACGGATTTAGAATTTTAGATACGTCAATTAGTAACCAATTATCATAAAAACGTTATTCATAATTTATACCTACATTTGTAGCACATTATTTAATCAATTGTTATTTTACATCTATATAAGTATAAGTGCAGTTTCCAATGAATAACAGAAAAAAAAACAGATTTGGAACACAAGGCATTAAAAAATATTAAATATAAAAGAAATAAAATTTTAATGATAGAAATATGCAACCTACAAATTATCTATTACAAATATTAAATCTTAATTGCGCCAACCATAATAAACTTATCAACGTCAAGAAAAACTTAAAATGTATAATTATAACATTTATAACCCACTTGAAATCCCACAGATTATCTTTTAAAACATTATTTTACTATCACCATCATTTTCCTTAAATGGAAAGATCTAAATCGTAAAAAAAAATCTTCTAAAACCGCGCAAAAAAAACAAGACAAAAAAAAGGATATTCTTACGCAAAAACTTTTCCCATTTTCACTTTTCCTATGCACTATAAACTATATAATAGGGTACGTAAAGTTTCACTATTATTTAGTTAGTTTAACAGAGCCGTCTGTCTGTCGGTCCGTCACGCGCGGACGCCGGCAGGTGACTGAGGCGAGGTTTGAATTACACCAACCATGCCTTGATTAAGTATTACCACCATATGGTGATTTACCGTTGGTGGTAGAAATTAATATTGCACTAATTGTTAAAGGTATTAGAGTATATAGGTAACAGGTTCAATGGAACGCTGTTATAGGAGACTGATGCGAATTGATGGTACCTATGGAGTGCAAGTTCGAGTCCTGCTACTTCTGTATGTTTTCTAAAATATTTTTCTTTATATAGTGTGGAATAGCGAAATTATATAACTAATATAAATGTATGCTAAAATAAAATAACTTCATTTCCTCGAATGGGCATTCCCAGCTATCGTTTTTACAGTCAGATGCTTCTAGTCCTCCACGACGACTTCAACTTTCAATTAGACTTTCTTATTTGATAATGTTTGAAGAAAATGGGTTACCTTATTTTTAAAACAAACAAGAGTTCCACTCATTTTACCACAATATATCTATGATAAAAAATAAGAAAACAGTTAATTCAATCTTAGATATTTACTTAATGTTGTAAAACTGGAAAGTTTTTTGGTTATACACGCAAATCTCAAAAACTGGATTGAAAACTTTACTTTTGTGCTAGATACCTACTAGTTCATTTATCCAGGAGGGCTATATATCGTACCACCTGTTACTTCAGGCAATTGTTTTAATTAATGGAATATCTTATCACTAGGTTCCCAAAATTCTTTTCCCTACCCTGGTGAAACGCAAAAACTATACGGGCGAACCCCTAAGTAAAACCTAGTCCCATATAAAAAAAACGCGTTAATCTCTATTGTAACCTTATCGTTCAAAGCCAATGATAGACTAGTATGTGAGTAGGTACCTATATTATAAACTACTTGTATGTACAAAGCCTTCGTTGATCTCACAATCAGCTTATTAGCTTTTCTCGAATTAAAATGTGTTTACTATGCGTCTGTAGTATTAATTAATTATAGACTATTATTAGAATGCCACGGATGGTGCAGGTTACCTTCCAGACTGAATTAAAATATATATACCCTAAAATAGTTAAATTAGTTTTTTTTTTTAAAGTAAAGTATCTAGTAGTCGTAAGTTCGAGAGTCACTCAGGGCAATGTTTAGGTTGGTAATATTATCAACTTTTCTATCTAGTTCAGTTCCCGTCTCTAGTAAATAGCAGAGTAGGTGTCTGCTTACCAACAGACACTCTATTCACAGAGACACTTCCGTTTCCCACTTTCCGCCAAATGCTGAAGGCATTGCGTGTTGAGTCACGGAACTCAACTCTTGCCCCACGAATGACCTCTATGAAATATGTGTTTACGAAAAAACGTGAAGAACGAACTAAAATGTGTAAAATACAAATAGTAAAATATATAATACATAAAAAAAAATATAATACATAAAAAATAATCCTATTATCTTAAGTTGTTAAGCTTCACGCCTTTTGCTGCATGACAGAGAACCCAGTATAAACAATAAACATTTTCCGTCCCCTTCTTCGTTACTTCGACAATTCGGCAAAGTGGAGAACGGAAATGTTTTAAAAAGAACGCAGAGTGTTAACACCCTCTTTTCAGGTTCTCTCTGCCTACTCACAATTAATAGGGATCGTACCTACAAACATATTATATTTAGAATAGTAAATTCTATTTTACTCATATAATACTAATAAGCAGCTATCTTATGCCATGTTAAGCTACAATTAGTGTAAGAAAGTAGTTACGTTATCTCTTTATCAGGAAGGAAATTAGCTGAAACGCAAGAGAATGTGCATTTAAGCAGTATAATCATATTAATCTAAGATCATTTATAAGGGATAACCAATAGAGAAATTTAACAGTTTGGTAATCATGAGGTTGCCTATTTGAAAACGATGGTTGTAGGTTCAAAACAGGTGATTTATTGAAAATAACGCGACGCTTTACTTTATGTTTGCAAACATCAAAGATGTCATGGAACATCATATTGGAAACTATTGAATATTCGGAACATAAACTCTTAGTAACCGTAAGTAACGAATCCAATATAAAAGTCGCGGATTATTTCTGATAAAGATGAAATCTAGAGTCTCTGCCTCTCTGTCTTGCATCGTACTGATGAATTAGAGAGAAAAAAAATGGTAAATATTTTGGTTTCAACAGCGCACGACATATAAAAATGTCTTCGAAACGAGACATTCCGCAACATATGGTGACGAACTAAAATTACATCTACGTGTTGACGGCGAGACAGTTAAAAATAACGCGTGGGTCGCTTCCAATGAATTAATTAACCATTTTAGAGACTTTTGTCAATTGTTCAAAATTCCTCTTAAATTCCATAGGAATTGTATGTAAACACTTTTATAGGTAATATTACAAATGTAACATACTCGTATACGTCTATACATTTAGGTCTACAATAGTTTTTCTTTTTAGCTTCACGCTTTATCTCAATCGGGATAAACAGAGAGTCCATACATACGGTTTCTACACATCTCTTTTGGCTATTCCTCGTCAGTTTACGTGACCTTCCTGCAATATCATCGATACTGTATTCTCATAAGACAGCCGCGGTCTTTTTATAAGCTATGATATTTTTGCCTTATATTTTTATCTACAATCATCTCCCGCATCGTACGCTGCATTGCGTATAATTCTAATACATCACTCCACTTTCAGCTTCTATTATACGAAAATAAAAAAACCCTAAATGTTACGCCAAATGGGGATCGAATCCACAATTATAGTGTAAACAAACAGATACATCGCAACTACGGCACTTTAGTCAATATATTAAGTTGATTGAATTAATAGTGCATGCTGGCTTATAATCAGCTTTGTAGTCTTACGTGAAAACATCCAGTCTTGTTTAAGCCAATTATTCACTGTTGTTACAATTGATATGAAACATAAGGTATGAAACAGAAAAGAAGACTTTAATTGACTTTATATGCGACGGTCTTATGTTTGACTCGTACACGAAAATTCGTTGGCTCCACCATTCATCACAGAATAGCTCAAAAATTATGCGGAAAGTAGGGGGAGAATAGTATCTTGAGACTAAGTTCCTTCTGCCTACTTTGCTATATGCAAGATATATTTTAAAGCTATGAAAAATACATTAGACACACAAAAAACGGTTACAGAATGTTTTCTTTCTACCTTACAAAATAAGAATAATTCAATTTCATGTTTTTTCTGCATTTAAGGATAAATACCAGTATCCTGGTACTACTAACACTCCGATACCTGCTCGAAATATGGTGTGTTGAGTTACAGCAATAGTCATACAATGCTTCATTTACCAGAGTAAGGCAATGAAAATAATTAAAATACATTTCTTATTTTGAATGGGGATGCAACCCACAACTATCACAATTACAGCTAGACAGAGTCTCAATGATGATTAATTTTTGTAAAATATAAAACAGTGACAATAATGTTTTCTATTTTAATTCTTTAATTGAATAACCCACATCAAAATTAATAAAGACATTGTGAAAAGTAGGAAATAAAAAAAATATTGAGGGATTGGAAAATAGGAGAAATTTCAACTTTGAATTTGGTACATGCAATGATAATGTTAATTTTAATTATATTTTTTTTATTGCAGTTGAAGATATGAGAGTAGTTTATATGAATTTAATGTCTATGCTAAAAATATTAGCTCAATGAATATTTAAGCATATTGAAATGTGAAAATCATTAAAGTGAAGTGTATAAAGTTGAATATAGACATATTGAAGCATAAAATCCAAACTAATTTAATGTTCTCAGTACATATATAAACAAGTAGTCAACTACATGCATTTTATTATATTTAGTTTTACTATTGATGGTGGAAACTTTTTTACATCTTGGATTTTATCTCCATGAAATAATATTATATATAAATATATATGAATAAATAATTTTTCATTTATAACCTGGTGTGTGGACGGTTGTGGTTGCATTTTTTGTGTATTTTGGGTAAATCGACGGAAGGCTTACATTGAGGCTTGAATTCCTCTTCCTGTTCCATGATGGACTTTAATGGAAGGAAAATGGGACACAATTGCAGATAAAAGTAAAATTTTATAATATTCCACAATAAACTTAACTTTATAATGAATAGCTTCTTAATTTTGTAATATTTTGGCCACGTATAAACAGTCAATAAATAAAAATATGTACACAAAGTACTGTTTAAAAAAAAATTACCAGCCAATTTCGAACTACAATCAAATAGTATTTCTTAGTAAAGAACAAACATATCGAAAGCAAAAAACACAGCATCAAGCAATTATTGAAGACCGCATACTGTAAAACATACAAAAATCAATAACGTTATGCGGTATTTTAGATATTTAACAATTTATAATACTGTCACTCGGCGAATATTAACAAATAGGTTACTTACGTTTAAAACGCCAATTTACTTCGTCGATGTTCTGCTGATGATGTTGTAAATGACACAAATAATTTCACATTTCTATTAGTAACTTTATTTATATTATTTTGTGTTTATTATAAATAAATAAAACTAGAATTTTGAAAGATCCATATTTTTATGTTTCAAATTTAGCACACGCGCGTCAGCCGTCAACAGTTTTAATGTTATGGAAGCGTTCAACTTTTATATTAGAAAGATAAATTTTCGTATAATTATTGATTTATATCTTATCAATTAATTAAATAAATTATTGATAAAATACAAATCTTTTTATTATAGTGTAATAAAAGCCACAATTTTTGTCACACCAACTGCGGTCGGCGGACTTACCAGCAGGTTGATCGCCGAGTGCTATAGTCTGTACTTGAGCGGCAGATTTCAAAGAGGGGTAAATTTTCGGATTAATTTGTTTTTACTTAATATATTTTTCTTTTCACTATGATGTCATTTTAAATTCAATAATCCAGAAAACTTTCATATTTCTTTTAGTTAAAGAGGAAATCTGCCATCTAACTAGTTATCATCTCTATCTTGTTGTCAGCTAAGTTTCCCAAAATATTAAACCGGAGGTGGTCTTACAAAATCATAGATTTTTGTTATTGAATAGTATTTCTTACACAAAAAAAAAACATCCCTGTTAGTCCTATTAGGGCTGCAATATTCAATAAAATCTTTTAAAAAATGAAACTTGCATCGCGAATTTTATATACCGTACTAGTTATATTCAAAGCATGCATTTTTACTTAAAAATAATTGTAACTTAACTTTACGCTTTATCCCCACCGATCCATCCTGATATTTGCGAGTAACATTTATATTAAAAAGAAATAAAAATTAAACAAAACAATTTTAAACTATATATTTATTAAAAACTTATACATAATGCTGGTTAAACTAAGCATAGTAGCTGAGATTGGCCTTCTTCTTGGCCTGCACTTCCAGTATGGCATCCATAAAGTCCTCATGGGTGACAGCAGTAGCAGACCTACGCAGAGCTATCATACCAGCTTCAACACAAACAGCCTTGCATTGAGCTCCGTTGAAATCATCAGTAGAACGAGAAAGCTCTTCAAAGTTTACATCGGGTGATACATTCATTTTTCTGTAAAAAAATATTTGAATACATGAAATAAAAGTTGATCATTGTAAATGTGCTTATAGTAATATAATTGTTGGGTTTGTGTAACAAATTTTTAATATTATAGTATTGAAAAGGTATGCTGTATATAAAAATATGTATCTCTCTTAACATTTTATTTAAAGTGATAATAATACACCAAAAAAAGAATGACAGTCCAATCAGTCTAGGCATAAGCCATACATTCTTACCGATCTACACTGAAACTCTTATATGCTAACAACAAGGTAATTACAGAAAAATAACTGTATATTTTTGTGTTAAGAAATACCTATAATAGAAATAATACTATATACCTTGAGTGAATTTGCATAATTCTGGCTCTAGCCTCTTCATTAGGATGTGGGAACTCTATCTTTCTGTCAAGACGCCCTGATCTCAATAGAGCAGGATCCAGGATATCAACTCTGTTGGTTGCTGCAATTACCTAAAAAATAAAACAAAATATTGATTTTAATATTCCTCATTTTTCATGCAGCATGGTATGAGGTATGAACCTAGTGTTATACGTCATTTCCCACACATCACCCAATTTTCAACACATATAGGATATTGCCTGTAGAAACTCAATGTGGCCCTTGTTTTGTTATCAAAGTGAGGAAATCAAAATAATTTATTATCCCAAGTAGGAATCAAACCCACTTTTCTTGCCTTTACATTAAGATCTTCAAAGACTTCAATATTAATAATTTTAAGTCATAAATAAGGCTTGTTTATATTCCCTTTTAAAATTTGAAAATAAATAAGTTTGTACTTTAGTCTTTAGGTCTTTGTTTTTTTTCATATTTAATGATAATGTTAGTATTTTTACTATCATTTATTTCAAAACATAAAATATAGACATTTTATTACTTTTACTATTATGTAGGCTTTTGTACTCTTTATTTTTTAATAATAATTATCATGTCAGCCAAACCTTAATATCAGCTGTAGAACTGAATCCATCCAATTGATTTAACAGTTCCAACATAGTTCTCTGCACTTCGCGGTCACCAGCTTTCTCAGAGTCAAAACGCTTAGTACCTATAGCGTCTAATTCATCAATGAAAATGATTGCTGGTGCCTTTTCTTTAGCTAGGGCAAAAGCATCACGGACAAGCTTGGCACCATCACCTATAAAAAATATAAATTTATTTTAAATATCTTTCATATTTTAGAAAGTATTATAAACAATTTCATTTTAAGGCCATTATGGTGCAGTGAGACAGTGTCTGACTGTAAAATATAATAGTTTGGTTCAATTTGTTGATGTTGAGTTTGATTTTTACTCAAAGGAATGAATTTTACTTTCATTGACACACTCTATTAAGGCTAAATTTGACATTGAGTCGAGTTACTCCACACTCCACTTTCTTTTCAGAAAATATTGTCCTAAAACATTAAGATGTAACAATATACTCTCTCAATTACCCAAGAAATATAAATATATCTTTACTTATACTGGCGTCCCTCGTATAACACGGTTTCGATATTACACGATACAAGAAATGATATTAATATAACACGATTTTGAAAAATATGCATTTTATTTATTTTTATTTTTTTTCGTTCAACAAGCTGTTTCTACTTGTTTTATACTATGTAATTATTATTTCTTTAATTATTATGTCTTTGAATATATTTTTTTTTCTATTTTTTAATTTTTGTATTTCATCATAAAATTGAATTTAATTTATTTTTCTTAATAAAAACTTCAAGGTAACTTCCTTTTTCATTTATGTAGTATTTGGAACGAAATTTCAGCTATCATAAAATTTTACACCCTAAGATTTGGTTTCGATATAACACGGTACGCATTGCCTTTATTTATATGATTTCAAAGTTTCGTATAACATGGTTTCGATATAACACAAGACAGGGTCTCGATACTACACGGTGTACAGTATGGTATACCTGGTTTCGTATAACAGGGTTTTGATATAGCACAGTACGAATTAATTGTGCTATACGAGGGATGCCTGTATATTTTATTCTTACCAATGAACATTTGAACAAGTTGAGGTCCAGCTAATTTCAAGAATGTTGACTTTGTTTGTGCAGCACAGGCCCTAGCCAGCAATGTTTTACCAGTTCCAGGAGGGCCATAAAGCAGGACACCTTTGGGAGGGTGGATGCCAAGGTTCACAAATTTTTCTTTGTGTGTCATTGGGAGTACTACTGCTTCAATTAATTCCTGGAGACAAAAAATATGTATTAAACAAAGAACATTCAAATACTTAAAAAAAATACTGTGATATTTTTAGAGGTATAATAGTCAAACTATTCTATTTAGTTTAGAAAATATTTATATCAAGTACTCACTTGAATTTGTTTATCCAATCCACCAATATCAGAATATTGTTCTGTTGGCCTTTCATCTACTTCCATAGCTTTTACTCTTGCGTCGTACTCAGCAGGTAATGTCTCCAAAATTAAATAAGAATCTTTATTAACACCGACTAGGTCACCAGGCTTAAGTTTTTCAGCATCAACTAAGCCGATGACTGGTAAGAAATATGTTTGGCGAGTGGAAGTTTTGATGACAGCGCATTTTCCCTTTCTTTGAGAATCTAAATCAACGACGGCACCATCTTCTTCTTCTTCTTGAGGATCCACATCCAGTAGTTCAATTACGTTTGATACAAGGTATGGCAGAGTCTTGTTAACTTTAATTTTTTCTGTGTTTTCTTTTATTTTGTCGTTTTGTGCTTGAAGCTCATGCGAAATTCTCATCACCTCACTCTTCATTATTTTAATTTCATTGTCAAGAAGGCGAGTCCGGCTGATAATTTCATCTGTTGGCATTCGTAGAACTTCCTCGCTAAGCGCTTCTTCTCCATCTTCCCAGATAGATTTATCTTCAAGTGTTGTGGCCATTTTAATTTGTATTTGCGAATATGTCTGTTAAATATACTTAAATAATAACACAATCAAGAAAACTTTAAAAATACAATTACAATTCACATCAACCAAAATGAATTGTCATTGTTCATTCCCATTAGCATAGATTAAAAAAAATCTTATTTGAACCAGTTACAGAAATAATACCGTACAGTAATAGTATTTTAAATAAAAATTGTAATAAAAATAAATATAATAAGTGTTTAAATGAACTGATCTATTACGGTATATTAATTAAAAAATAAAACATTATACCGAGTACACCGCAGTAGGTGGTCTAATCGCAATTTATGTAATAATTATGTATAAACTATAGTCTGTACGACTGTCACTTTGCCATAAAATTGTGACAGCTCGTGTTTTCATTGAATTTCGAAATAAAGTGCCACAGTGGTGTGTTTGCAGCTTTTTACTAATTTATCCTATTTAATAAAGTGTAACACTTTTAAATTTCTTTCTTAACATGGCTTTCTCTATGTTCTTACGCACACCAGGTAAATTATTCCTTTATGTATAAGACTTTAAAAAATATTACATAATCCTTGTTATTGTTACGATAATCGGTTATAACTTATAATCGCCCAAATAAAACCTTCTAGATAGCAATGCCTTAAGTATTTGTTAATGGCTTTTTAACTGTCACAAAATGTAATTATAAAAAATGTTTTAAATATACATATATAGTAGAGAAAGTGTAGGTTAGTAATAAAAAAACAAACATTTCTACATCATACAGTAACGGAAATTGTGATTAATATTTTTTAATTTACTTACTAAAAAATATAATTATAAATTAAATTAGTTATTATTTTTTTCTAGCTGTCTCAAGTAGACTTCTATCTCAGCAGTTGACCAAGTTGGGATCACAACCTGCCCTAAAGCCAATTATAGCTCAACGTACTTTAAGTAATGCTAATGCACTTACACAAACGTTACTTAAAAGTGAAGCTGCACCAATATTAAATTCAGTAAGTTTTTAAATTTTTTTTGTATGTATTACAATATTTTGTCACATTGTTAAATGTAGAATAAATAAGTAAGAATGCAATATATTAATACATTTTACCATACATTTATTTTATTTATTTTAAACATTTTAGACAAGATAGTTGTGAATTTGAGTCCGTTCCTACAGGGGAATGCTTAATACTTTCATTTCCTTGCTCTGGCAACAAGGCAAAGTGTGGTGTTGAGGTCTGCCACTTAACATGCAATGCCTCTAGAATTTGGTGGAAAGTGGGAACCAGAGTGTCATAACTCTTTTTCTTTTTCACAGGTTTCTTCTGTCTATTCATTATATTGGATGTAAAAAAAATAAAAATATATATATATGAGCTTAATAGAGTTATTATTTCTTTTTTGCATTAAATTGTTTTCTTATAATTACAGGTTCGCTCATTCCGCACTTCAGCTGTAAGGTTAGCAGGTGAAAAGGTCCATGACCACTCTAAATTATGGGTGGTGGAGAAGATAACCAGTGCACTCTTAGTGCCTATCATACCTTTAGCGTTAATAGCACCCAATAAGGTGTTTGACTCTGCCTTGGCTATTTTAGTCGTTGCCCATAGTTTTTGGTAAGTTTGAAATAATAGTTGATTTTGTTCTAAAAGAATTTAGTGTCAAAACATTCAATTCTTCAATTTCATTGACATATTGGGATTTTTTTTAGCCAGAGTGGAGAAATGAAAATATTTGCTCTCCTGAGTGGAGATTGAACCAAAAATCATTTTGTTTACAGTTAAATACTGTCCTACTGTGATATAATGTTATATATAAAATTAAATCAAATCAGCTTTATGCTGTATCCCATACACAGCATAATCAGTTAGTTATATATATTATACATATTATTTTCATTTAGTTAAGTGTCTATGGTATTCCTGAAAAGTCCAGTTTCTTGTAATATTTTAGTAGCTATATACAAATTATCAAGCACTTCAACGATGTATAGTTGAATTTATGTCTTTTTATTTATAGCATCATTGCACTGCATTCCGCACACGACAGGGTAGACAGCAGGCACTTGAGAACCTAGTGTTAAGGCACTCCTTTCTCAGTAATATTTTCCGCCAAATTTCTCATTGCATGTTAAGTGGATGATCATAATTAAAATGATAACACAAGTTTCAAGTATGAAGCAAAACTGATTTATTTTCAAAGTACCCCACACTACAATTATAAAATATAAATGTCAATGTAGGTACACAATGTTACCACTATAAATTATATATAACATATCTTTCCCCCATACCAATACATGTTGAAATAATCATTACAATACAATCAAACAGTTAACAAAATAATTAATTACAAAATATTAATCTAATCAGTGCTTGGGATTCCAATTATATCTGGCCACAATTCTGGTGGTGGTATCTCAATAGGCATATCCGGTGTAGCTGTTCCAGATCTTGAGCTGCGAGCAGTACCGTCATCAACAATCGGGTCCTGATCAATTACTTGTGATGTTACAGTACGTGCTAAGATCTGGTCAGCATGTCTACGTTGCAGCTCACCCTCTTCCGTTCGCACCCTGTAGGAGCTGGGACCCTCAATCATCTCGATAGTAGCTCTTTGCCACTTCTCACCTGGACCATACATCCGTATTAGCACTGGTTGGCCCTCAGCAAAGGTGCGAGCGGGTGTTCTGTGTGCCGCTGCCTCCAGTTGCATCTCTGTAGTAGAGGGTACAGAGTCCGGGTGGAGAGATGATATCGCTGTCCTATATCTACGACCGTTCAATAACTCTGCAGGAGTTTTATTTGTTACGCTGTTTGGCACCGTACGGAGATAGTATAAAGCTTTACTCAATTTCTCACTCCAAGGCATCTCAGACGACGACATTTTCTTTAATTTATTCTTGAACGTCTGAATGGCACGTTCGATCTGCCCGTTAGTTGCCGGATGATACGGCGGTGAGTACAAATGTCTGATTCCATTTTTAGATAAGAATGAATTGAATTCATCAGAGGTAAATGCTCTTCCATTGTCAGACACTAAAACCTCTGGAAGTCCCTGTGCAGCAAATATTTTCCTCAAAACTACGACGACAGTGGATGCACTCATTGAGGGAATGATTTCAGCTTCAAACCATTTGCTGTAACTATCAATCAACACAAGAAAAGTTTTTCCTTGGAATGGTCCCGCAAAATCTATGTGAACACGGTTCCACGCTTTGTCTGCGGTAATCCACGTTTGTGGGTCTGCTGGTGGATTATTTCTGACTGCCTGGCATAGTTCACACGCACTCACCGTTCTTTCGATCTGATTATCAATGCCTACCCACCATACGTACCCTCTAGCATATGCCTTTGTCTGGACGATCCCCACATGTGGAGCATGTAATAGTTTCAGTACCTGGTCTTGAAGAGCCGCAGGTATAATGACTCTATTGCACCACAATAAACACTCTTTATTGTGTGAAAGAGCCTCTCTCCGCGTCCAGTATGGTTGCAGCACAGGGTCGCTATTACGTGGTGGCCAACCATGTAAAACATGAAACGAAACTCTTCTCAATATAGCATCCTTCTTGGTGAGTTCAGCAATTTTGCGCACGTCCAAATTCCAACCCCTAGGCTGCTCTTCCAAAAGTAAAACGTCTCTAACAATGTCTGTAGTCGCTGTCGATGTATCCGGCGCAGTCCATCTGCTAAGCGCGTCCGCGTTACCAATCAGCTTCCCGGGTCTATATTTAATGTCATAATCGTAACACCCCAGCTTCAAAGACCAGCGCAACATTCTCGGTGAAATCTGATCCGGTATAGGTTTCTCCCGGTTGAACAAACCTATCAACGGCTTGTGATCCGTCACAATAGAGAACTTCCGGCCCGCTAGGTAGTCATGAAATTTTGTCAATCCAAAAATTATAGCCAGTGCCTCCTTATCGATTTGGCCATATCTTCTTTCATGCGCTTGCATCGTTCGTGATGCCATCATTATCGGCCTTTCTGAACCGTCGTCCATGACATGTGCTATGATAGCCCCCAGACCATACTCCGACGAATCACATATAAGGAGTAATTCTCTGTTGATATCGTAGCCAACCAACGTTCGATCCGACGACAGTAACCCCTTGGCCGTCTCAAATGCTTCCTGTTCCTTTTTACTCCATCCCCAAGGCCTCTTTGACTCAAGCAAGCGATATAAAGGTTCCAACACGGTTGCCTTGTTTGGCAAAAATTTTTCATAAAAGTTATATAAGCCTAGAAAAGCCCTTAAAGTTTCTTTGTTAGTTGGCGCCGATTTTTCTTGTATCTCTTTCACCTTTGCAGGGGATGGGTGCAGGCCTTCTGCATCAATCATATGTCCCAAAAACGTAATACTGTCAGCTGCAAACACACATTTCTTCAAGTTAAGACGCAAGCCTATCTCTTGAAGTTTCAATAACACATTTCTTAGGCGTTGATTGTGTTCATGTAATGTCTTTCCTGCTATAGCAATGTCATCCAATAAACATGCCACTCCATCCATTCCCGCGAGGGCAGACGACATCACTCTCTGAAAAATACCCGGGGCTGCACTCACACCGAAAGCTAGCCTATTCACCTTCATCAGACCAATAGGTGTGTTGAGTGTCAAGAGCATCGCAGTTTTTTCATCTACCTTTAATTGAGTATAGGCTTGTTTCAGATCCAATTTAGTAAATACACGCCCTCCACTAAGTTTCGCGAAAGCCTCAGTTGATGTTGGTAGGGGGTAAGTATCCGTGTCTATAGCTGCATTTACCGTTGAACGATAATCCCCACAGATACGTAATGAGCCATCATCTTTTTTTGACAATTCTTAAGGGCGTGGCCCATTTCGAAAATCTGACAGGTGTTAAAACCCCTTCTTTCACCAGGCGTTGCAATTCATCTTCAACCTGATGTTTCAATGGAAACGGAACGGGGCGCGCTTTCAAGAAACTTGGCGTTGTATTTGGCTTAACATTTAACGAAACTTCTGGCCCTTTGTACATCCCTAGACCTTCCATAAATAAATCAGGAA
This sequence comes from Heliconius numata, assembly GCA_016802625.1. NCBI lineage: Eukaryota > Metazoa > Arthropoda > Insecta > Lepidoptera > Nymphalidae > Heliconius > Heliconius numata. Next base: position 1,851,310 of record JAEBDU010013188.1, read on the forward strand.
ATTCTTCTTTATAAGGCCTAACTTGCTCGGCGGACCAACACAGGCCTGAAATCTGCAGGCCTAATGCCTGAAACCAGTTTCTCCCCAACAGGCTTGGTCCACGACCGGAGACCACCACGAGCTCACATTGGGCTGCCTTGTCTCCGAGTACTGCGCGTACATTCGCAATACCTAAAACTTTCAAGGGGTCATGAGTCCACGTCATGAGTTTTAAATTGGTAGAATTCAAAGGCGGGGGGGTGAGCCATAGTTTGTGATACGTATCCTCAGATATTATTGTCCTCGAAGCTCCAGAGTCCACTTCCATTGACAGCTTGACGTCATCTAAAGTAACATCTGCTACTATTGGAGGTCTATAATTATCAGCACAAAGGTAAATACCCATCATGTTTTCGGTTGAGAACCCTTCTCCGCCAATAGCGCCGTTCTGTGCCTCATCACTCGTCTGGTGCACCTTGTTAGGTCTCTTATTACAAACCGCTGCGATGTGTCCAAAACGTTTACAGTAAAAGCATCTTGCCTTCGAAAACATACACCGCTCGCCCGACTTGTGCACCCGAGCACAATGCCGACACTCGTTTGATTTAATTCTACCGATTTCCATCGGTACTGTGACGTCAGACAGAGTTTGCTTCAGTCCCGCAGCATTGCCGTATAAATCTGGAAACGTCGCTTGATAGTTGAGACACGTCTGAACTGCCGCCTCGTACGTAAGCTCCTTCGTCTTCAACAAATCCCGTCGCAAGCGCTCGTCTCGTATACCCAATACTAGTCGGTCTCTCAGTTGGCGCTTTAAGTCTGTGAAATTGCATTTAGCGCCCAATAAACTGATAGCAGCCACAAAATCCTGTACGGTCTCATCAGGTGACTGCCGGCGTTTATGAAATTTATCACTTTCTAGTATTTCGTTAACCTCTGGTTCGAAAAATTTGTCCAGTACACTAAGAATTTCATTAAATTCCACGCTAGTCGGTCTCGCGGGTGCTAACAATGATGCAATCAACGAATAAGTCTCTTTCCCGCACTGTGATAGAAACAGAGAACGTCCCTTATTATTAAATTCACTTTCGGAAACACCCGCGGCGTCGAGAGCGCACTGCAACTGTTCTTTATAATCGCACCACTTATCTGTCTTGGGGTTAAAATGTCCCGGAAATACTATATTAGCGATATTAGTCGCCATTTCCACAAAAATCTATTTAATTTTCCTCGTCGCCAATAAAATGATAACACAAGTTTCAAGTATGAAGCAAAACTGATTTATTTTCAAAGTACCCCACACTACAATTATAAAATATAAATGTCAATGTAGGTACACAATGTTACCACTATAAATTATATATAACAATAATGTTACACTTTGTCTAGCTGCCAGAGTGAAGTAATGAAAATATTAATTCCCTGCGCTCCAATTCGCCTAATATTCATTAATGGCTTTTCAGAGCTGTCATATACATTGTCAGAAGCTGTCCCACAATAGTGTCTGGATGATAAATTATTTTCTAATAAAAGTATTTCTTTCAAAGGGGTCTCGAAGCCATTGCAGTAGATTATGTCCGCGCCGGCGTTTTTGGGCCTATCATACCTAAAATGGCCATAGGCCTTGTCTACCTCATCTCTATTGCCACCCTCGGAGGACTTTTCTACATCATCACCCACGATATTGGTATTGCCAACTCTATCAAACAATTCTGGTCTATTAAATCTGGACAAAAGGCGTAATTTATTTTAGATTATGGCAACACATTGTGATCATCAGTTGTTTACTGTATGAATTGTTATTTATCTGTATTATTTAGAATAGTAAGCATTAGATGTTAAATAGACAATTTTGATGAGGTTTTTTTCATTGATTTTAAATCATTTATACAAATATACATAAGTTTTGACAATAGTTAATGGTTAAGATGTTTCAATTGATTTTGTTGGATTTTTTATTTCTTTTGAAAAGGAATTATTGTTTTCTAAATTTTCAGTGTTATAAAGTACTTAATGCCAAGCACAATTGTTGTTAAGATTGTAAGGAAGATTGCTTTTTTTTCTTTTTTTTTAATATTGACTTATGTCTTGTGTACATAGTAGCAGGCATTCTTTACTTCATTCGTTCAACTGTTTCTATTACATGTGACTGAATGTTTATAAATTATTTTGTTGAATGAAATAAAAATTTTGACCGAATACAGGATTTTTTTTATTTAACATTAGTAAATTATTGATATATCAAAATCGATCTTAGTGTTGAAAGTGATTTATAACCAATAGCCTATGCAATAAATCCGGTTAGGGAGTTTAACTTAAATCTTTGTTTTAGTAAGTAGTAATAACAAATAGACTTGAACGTGCTGGGATATGAACCCGCGCCTTCTGGTAACCGATCAGGCGCTCTGACCACTAAGCCATACGTTTTCATCAAGCTACTTCGAAATTCTTATACGCTTGTTACAACTTATTTATGTTGTATTACAACACACAGAAATTTCCGCTACTCAAAGATAATTGCTAAGAATTATCTGACAAGAGAGAATTATATTTATTAAATATTTTTAACATTTTTAAAGTGTTATTCCACACTTAGGAAAAAAAAAACATATTTAGAAAACGTGTAAAAATAAAACTTCGTGTTTACAGTTGACTATAATTATAAGTCGACTCGTCCAAATCGTCTAAAATAATTACAGAAGTCGGTTAAAAAAAAAGTCCGAAAGGAAAACTAGATGGCGCTGTTATAAGTTACATCGCGCTATGGTTACGTTGACTTTGATAGCGTAATATGGCATAAAACTGACCGCGTAATATGACAAAGACTTGTCTTGACAAAATCTTAATATGAAAATTTTTGACGTACATACTCTTGTGGTATGTATATAATATATATTTAACAAGCCGACGCGCGCAGCTTTGCCTGTTTATTTCCACCCTTAAGGGTGAACTAAATAGCGTTGAAAGTTAAAGATAAATAAGCATGCAAAGCTGTGCGCGTCCCATGAAACACGTTTTCAATGAAATATTTTTAACAGTCTAAATGTCAAATTTCATAAAAATCGTTGCCGATTTCAAAAAATATCCATACAAACTTTCAACCCCATTTCATCAATTAAGGGATTTTTTTTAGTTCTGGGTTTGAAATATTTTACCCTATATGTAGTTTCAGTAAGGGGAGACTTCTTAACCTGTAGAGTATTCTTTGTTAACCTGTATAACGAAATGATTCGCATAAATTTTATTAAATATCATAAATTCTAAAAAAAATTAAACTTTGGTTCAATGATTTATTAATATTTAAAATGATTTTTTGTTAACAATGATAGCGTCATTAAACAGAAGTTATCTCTAAATATTATATATTAGTATAATCTGTTATATATTGTTTTTAAATAGCAAGAACGCACAGGAAATCACAATCTTTTAAATTATTGATTATTAAAGATCATTCGTTTTTAATGGTATTTTTTATAGCAAAATAATTTCTTTAGAGTAATTTAAATTTACGCAAAGTGAGGCCAAAGAGTTGAAGGTTGAGGTCGAATAAAAACAATTTCTAACAGCAACATAATATATATTTCTGTCAATACAATAATAAATTCTAAAAATATATTTTATTGCTTTGCACTCAATATTTTTTTATATATGAACTAAAATGTCTTCACTAACCATACATATAAGTATAATACAAAACCCTACCCCCCATTATAATCAAGACATTTTAGCTCCAAAAATAATATAATGAAATAACAAAATATATACCATTAAATAATGTAAATTATAGGAAAAAAATTTAAAAATCTTCTTTGCAGTTTCTTTGAGGCAGAGGTTTATCATTTTATTGAATTTACAAGATACAAAAGATTTTTACATATTTACCCATTAATAAAATAAAGTTGGCGAAATATTATAACAATATCAACATCGATGTTACCATATGTCACGTAAATAAATATTAAATAGTTCTAATAAAGTATTTATCTATATAAATATTAATAAGTTATGTTTGTACATGTCGCCTGTAAAATATATCTAAGGCCTGCCATTGTTTTGTATGTAACAATATGTGAGGTCGTCTCGACCTCATATGTTCCACTGCCTCATCCGGAGACCAACCGTTTCTCTGTAAAATGAGAAGAATATTTAATAATTTGAGGCGGGCCGTGGCCCCGGGGGACTGGTTTGCGACTGTAACAGGCAATGCCTCCAGAATTCGGCAGTAAGTGGGAAACGGAGTGTCTTAACACTAGGCTCTCTCTGCCTACCCTGCAACATTTATACAGTGAGAAATTGAAAAAAAAAAAAATAATAATAATAAATTATAAATGTACAAAGTTAAAAATATTATTAATGTACAGATGTATTTACATTGAGATTTATATTTAGCAATGGGTTCAATTCCGAAATGCACATAAATAGTAATTGAAAAAAAAAAACGAAATTCAATACATAACCATTTGTTTGTACAGTGACAATATAAAAATGCTTTTTTATTACATTTAGTACTGAACAAAATAACTGACTTAGATATTTGAAAATGTAATGGAAAATAAAAAAATATATTTTATTTTAAACAAATTTATCATGTAGGTATACATTTAGTATATGAAATAAATTTTAAAACCTTCAATTTAATGAAGTCACGATAAATGTATAAAATTCGTAAGAGTGAATTATTTAATATTTTCATTTTCGCTCTGTTGACAAGGCGAAGCGCGGCGTTGAGTTCCGCCACTCATAGGAAAGTGAACGGAGTGCCTCTCTGTCTACCTTGTTATTATTAATCAAATATAACTTACCAACATAAGGTAGCATCCTACTAATGTAGCGCTCCTCGTACGACCCGCTTTACAATGCACATACACCGTTCCACTGTTGACTGGATTCTCATCTTTCATATTCGATATTTTCTTTTCTAATGGCAAAAATCTGGCGAAAAATAAATAACAAATTAAGATTGTTATTAATATTAGAAGGGTGTTAAAATATGTCACATACTCTATGTTTTTAGTTTCACGCGGTAACCCGACCCGTAAAGCTGGGATGCGGAGAAAAGTTAGTGTTAGGACACTCTGTTTGTGAGATCGCTCAGTTCAATTTTTCGAGACATTGCGTATAGTATCGGAACTTAATGAAGCAATTTGTCTTGTTAGCAGGGAAAGGAAATCAAATTTCTTCCCTTCTCTTACACCGTGTGGGAATTGAACCTACAACCGTCCCGTTTACAATCAGACGCTGATTGCCGTGAACGCTATGTCACGACGACCTTGATTCCAATAATTTAAATTTAGTATTTCCCTGCTCGTAAGCCACGGTAGATCTGATATATTTTTTTTAATTTTGTGAATAAATAAATGTATAAACAAAGAAGGTTATAATTATAATATTTTTTTCAACTATCATATTTCACTTCATGACTTCGAATGGATATTATTCTTATTTTGATACAACTGCAGTACAAAACTTTTATCATAAGAAAATATAAAAAATATTTTTTATTTCCTTAAAGAATATTTCAGCTTTATGGGTTTCCTGTATTTACAGTCACACCCTTGTGCCCATGCGCCACGATAACTTCAAAATAATAATATTTCCTTTATAAAAAAACGTATAATTTTTTTAACTATATTAATAATAATAAAGTAATTATTTTGTCATACGTTTTTTTAATAAGTAGGTACTTTTCTTTCCTATGTGCGGAATAACACTTTAAAAATATTAAAATAATAAATATTTCTCACCTATTTATAAATCTAACTCCTTCATACAATTTATCTTGATCTGGCGCCTCGAAGATATCGGTAGTTGCTAGCTGTAGAAACTGAACACCGTGTTCCCGCCATCTCTGTGGAATAATATTAACAAATATGTAAAAAAGTAAATTATAAATAGTGATTTTACACTACGCGATTGAATATTTCGATTTTTTCACTCTGGTAAGAAGATATGGCGCGGCGTTGAGTTTCGTCACTCAACACGTAATGTTTCGAAAATTAGGTTATGCTTAGCTAATGTAGCTTCCCTCTGCCTTCTCCGCTATATGCGGAAAACAGAGTAAAACTTTGCTTGGGCAGTTTCCAAGAGGTGCGGGTTCAAATAGGTATTAAACTAGGTTTCTAAATAAGTATTAAACTTTAAGATTATTAAAAAAAATAAGTAAAAACGTTAAAGTTAAATAAACAATTATTGAACGTTTGAGACCTTGTGATAAATATTTTTAAATATTACACGTGACATTACAAAGTAAGCTAAGAGCACAATTCCATAATGTAATTACAAAGGCATAGAAAAAAATAAACATATGAAAAGATTAATATAATAGATGTAAAAAAACGATAAAAAAATATATAAATAACATCATAAGCGAGTTAGGTTTACAAAAGATTATACGTTTAGATTATTCGTTACAAATATAAAACTGAATAGAGGCCAGTCGTGGCGCAGGGGCACAGGCGTGTGACTGTCAGCGCCACAGGCCGTGGGTTCGATTCCTACTTGGGGAAATGAAATATTGAATATTTTAATTTTCTTACTTTAGTGCCAAGAAAAGCAAGCAAAGCACTTCGTTGAGCTACTCAACACTCAATGCCTCCAAAATTCGGCGACAAAGTGGGGAACGGAAGTGTCTTAATGGGAAGTTCGTCTTATCACTAAGATCTCAGGTTCCCTCTGCCTACCTTGCTACGTGCAGGATAAAGCCTAGCAAAATCTATCCATACAATAACTAAGGAACTTTAATAAAAATCCTATTAGTTAACAGTGCTTTTACCCATATTAATCTGGATATAAAATAGTCTCATTTAATATGTGTATTAAAAATTGTTATTGAATTTTCCCACATTTTTAATAAATATTTTACAAAAAAAAACGTTATTATCTGTTATTTATTAAAAAGAAATGATAATGATAATTTTTCACATAATAGGTATTATATAAGAAGTATATTGTAGTAAAACAATTGATAGAGAAACAATTTATAAGTATTTAATAGATGTGGAGCTTAAGTATTGCACATTAAAAATAGATTAAAAAGTAATACCATAGAAAAAGATTGGAGAAAAAATACTAAGTATAGCATTATCATTGCCTTTTCAATGGTTATTGGCAAGCATTCCCAGCATATATTATAATATATAATTGAGTATGATGCAAGGATAATGCTAATTTTAAGATACAAATTTGTGTATTGCAAAAATAAAAAACTTCACAAAAGAAGAATTTTATATTTTTTTATATGTCTAGTGACAAAATTAAAGAATAAATCTGTTATTACTTATATAGAAATGTAAGATTACGACGGACAATGAACGTTAACGTAACAAAACTAAAAACTTTTACAAAATATATCAATCAGTCTGTCAGTTGTAGTTTGTATCTTATTATTTCATGAAAGTGGGCCACAGAAGTGTCTTAATGGGGCCAAATTGTATTAACACTAGGCTCGCAGGTTCCCTTCCCCTACCCTGCTAGTGCAGGATTCGGCGCAAAGTTAACAAAAATGTTGTCATAATAGTCAAAGGGTCCAGGGTGGGTAAGCAGAAACATCCTTTTTTGAAGATATCCATTCTAGAGTACCTTCATTTAAAGCAGCACTTTGTTTTGTCAAATTTTGTTACTAATTTAATTCATTGCACTGAATTGGAAACAAACTGACAACTGTCATGTCTACAGTTGGAAGTTGAGCCACTGCATCACAATGCCTTCAGAAAAAAGAAGTTTAACTAAAGAATTTTTTACTTAATATTTTGCAAGATAAACAATTAGTTATGCCAAGGACCATAGGATCCATGCAAAGCTAATTAACTTAATGGTTCTTAATAATTAAATATCAGAGTAAAGTATTTGTCTTTTTTTTACAATATTTAAAATTAATTATCCATGAAAAAACAAAACAATATTTTTGTAATGTCATTAATTTTTGAAAGAGATGATCAAAGAATCCCTGGCCCATCAGCCAGTCAACATCAGTTAATATCTTTAAGTGCTGTCTGAACTCATAGAGTAGTATTGTCATAGTATATATATTTGTTTTGTGCATATATGTTTGTATGTATGTATATTTGTATATATGATATATAATAAATAACAAAAATATCTTTATGCACCATTATCTACTGTCAAAGGTCTATTACTAATAGTTTATATAAATAAAAGGTTGCCTGTAAGAGGTCAATGTTGCACTAAAATTATAAATTTTACCAATTGTGAGTACTCTCTTCTTTGTGCAATAAAGTGATTTTGATTTGATTTGATGGTTTATTACAATTTTATATTTATTTTAATTAATATGTTATGTAAATATTATAAGAAAACTAATGAGTGTATACATAATTATTGTTAATTTATATTTCTGAGGCTAGCTTTTGCACGCACAAATGAGTAGCGGTAATGGCGAGAGGTTCTGATTCTCACTCTAGGAAATGAAATATTCAATATTTTCATTTTCTTGGTCTGATGTCAAGGTAAGGAATATCATTAGATTCCATCAGTCAACATGCAATGCCTACAGAATTCTGCAGATAGAGTGGTACGAAAATGTCTTTACGGGAAAGGAGTGTCCCAATGATGAGGTTTTCAGGTTCTCTCTGCCCATCTAGCTATGTGTGGGATGCAGCATGAAGCTATAAAAATATATAATGAATAAATAAGAGTAATAGTAATTTGTATTGCTTTAGCTTTATTTTACTTTGCTATTTTATTTGTTTTAAATATTTGACACAAAATAATAGATTTATAAATAAAAAAATAATAAAGTTACTTATAAAATAATAGAGTTCTAAAGTGATCACTGTCTTTCTATTAGCAGAATATATTTAGAACAAAATATTAAGTATTGAAATATAAAATTATCAAGTAAATAATATCTACTTAATATACATTTACTTACCTCAGCATCATTTGAAAATATTTTTAATTCATATGTTTCATTCATGGATACAACTCCTTTAATGTTTTCCTCTTCTATTAACTGGAATGAATGTTGTCCTTTACTTATTGGAAACAATTAAATAAAAAAATAAAAAATAATGTATAATATTTAAAAGTTACCATAAAAATATAGGAAAATTATAAGAGAAAAATTGAAGAAAGAAATAAAATGATGCAATTCAATTCAAAAAGGAGTACAAATTAAATAAAAATGAAAAAATTGCATACTTATATGTAAAATTTTATAGACTAATAACGGACCAACTAAGTTAATTGTTTATAACCAATAAAAAGTACCTGTTTGCTCATTCCTCGGAAAGGTAGGGCACCTAGGACGACATTATCATCTATTCTATCATACCAGCGTCTGCTGGTAACCTTTTCCATCAGCACATTATACAAAAGTGTTGGATAAAATGTGACTCTCGCGAACATAGCTGTACCCTGTCAATATACAGTTATTATATTAAACATGTACAGACGACTCTAAGTAGTATGTCCACTCATCGCTCTAAGTAAACTATTTAATACTTTACCATGGTGAAAGCTGATGAGTCGGTCTCTTTGGTGGGGAGCATTAAAATTTCGAATTGAAATTTGTATCACGACTTCTCGTAACACTTGGTTATGACATCTGTCATCTGTCAAAGTTAATGTCTTAGTGTCGTTTTGAGATTAGTTTAGAAATTGTGTAAAACATTATTACTAATGTATTTTTTTATTAAAGTTATTATATTTTTGTTTAATTTAGTTTAATAAATTGATATATAATACCTTAAAACATATGTAAGGCGAATGACTTCTTATTCTTATATATTTAGTTGGAACCTATTTAATACTATGAGCAATGTTACACTAACATGATAGTAGCTTTGCTCTCAAATCTTAATAGGTGCTAAGTGATATAACCACATAATCGATTTTCTTGAATTGAACAGTGTAGGTAAACATTTTTTAATTTTTTTCCTCTACTATAATTAAACAATAACGTAGAAGTATATGAATTAATATTTCATAAAAAATTTCCTACAGATATAACTGTAGATGTCCTTCTTAGATATCTACATAAATTGAAAAAAATACCTAATGTGGTAAGGAAACGATAAATTTGGTTTGTGGAGTCGACCTAGCACGTAACATATTTATAAAAATTATGTATTGATTTGGAGTTGATTGGGTCTATCCACATGTAATAATATCTGAAAATGTAAAAATATCCAGTATAAGTTAATCAGATTCAAGAGCTTTTATTAATTTTAATTTAGACTATTTAAAAAAAATAGTACATAAGTATTTTTTTAAGCTCTCGAGGCGTACAAACTTGTGACGTTACATGCGGCTGTCGTGGGTTCGATAGAGTTTAAGTCTTGGCGTTAAGTTCCACCACCCAACACGCAATGCCTCAACAATTCGGCAGAAAGTAGGGACCGAAATTGTCTTTATATAGAATAGTGTTTTAACACTAAGTTCTCAGGTTCCCCCCACCTACCCTGTTACGTGCAGTATATTATTTTAACATTAGCATGGTTAAACTTACGAACCCTAAATATTTTAGCGATAATGATGTAAAAACATACATCCATAAAATTAATTGCAGGTAGGACAAAGAGTAGGTACTTTTGAAACATTTACAATTACAAACAACACAATTTTAATAATTAGGTACAACGTATTTTACGTACGTTTATTTTTTAAACAGATAGCCTTAACCTTTGGCATAAACCTTTATCTAGTGAAATACAAATTAAGAATAATTTTCTTTAACATACATAAATTAAACATACAATTAACGTATATTTTTAAGAACGAGTATGTCATAGAACCTAATTCCAGAATAACCCATGTAATATCTCACACAATATCTAATTTAAATACCCTCACATAGTTCACCTTTTGAGTAATTTTATCCATTATTAATTCGCTGGCCGTGGCGGGCTTCTTTCAGAAATTGAAAGAGATATCATCGCATGATGTATCGACGCCATTTGTAACGCGGCGGGGCGCATCGGACATTCGGAATTCAAAATTAAATTAAAACGCGGTAAAAACAACGTACCCGCCATGTTAGTGCATTCTATTCAACATGATTTGATCTGCGCTAATTTGTCTATGACGTATTTAATCTTTTGTTTTTTATTTTTTTTTGTGTTACAAGATTGATACTGGCTGATGCTAGATAAATATGCTAATGAAGTAAGATATAGGTATGTATTGCGCAAAAGTATTTTATTGTCTAAAAAATCATGAACTTATTATTTTAGCTTTCAATATTTAATTAAAAAAATAATGATAATTTTCAGAAATATTTTATTTCATTAATTTAATTACTAAGCCCTACTACAGCTCACCTACAGTTTAATTATAACATATTTTTATGTAAAGAAAAAAAGTAAGGCACTACATAATTTACGTAAATCCTTCCTTTCCCATAGCAACCGAACTGATCGGTCCGGAGTCCCGAGTCCCGACACAAAACGCATTAAGCCGAGATACGGTATCTCATCTGTCATCATTAATGCCATAGTATCCTAATAAGTTTGCTACAATAAATAAAGGTAGAAATATCAAAGAGTTGCGCCCCGTTTAATGGTTGTAATTGTGGCCAAATGAAATATGGCATTGGGCGATACGGACTCTCTGTCGTGGGTGTCTCACCGGCTTAATATCGACGTTTACACTCTATAAATATTTTAAATGATTATCTTAATGCGCCACCTCACCTCGTAATTTACATACGCGTCGGCACCAGGCCGAGGCTGAGGAGTTGGTGCAGTTAAAACATTAGCACCCCATTGCAAAATGACCGCTGAAATAAACGGGTTTTAATCAGCGTTGCCATAAATAGTCCAGCGCTATCGGTTCCCGCCCGTTGCGAGTCCGCATTATGCGTCTGTCGAACGCGAGACGCTTATTTGTGTCCAAAAAGCGCTCGAATGACTTAAAGCTATCCGAATTGATGTATGGCGGCGACACGCGAATGCCAAGCTTTATATTCAAATTGGGCTGTATTCAAATCCGCCGTTGCCCGCCGCCCGCTCTGCGTTGTCTATGCCACAGTTGACAATTCGCGGGCATTTCGCAAAAGGAACGCCGAAACATCATATCATTCGGTCTGCTTTTTGGCTCGCCGATACGCATCTGGCTTCTGGGGAACGGCCGGAGTCATGTCCGCTGCTTTGCTTTTATTTTAGCTCGATTGTGTCCGCAGGAGATATGGTTCCGAGATGGGAAGATATTTGACGTGAGGGACTGATAAAGTTAGTGTTTTGCGGCGGTCGGGACGTTAACGAGCGGTTGAGTAATGAGACGCGCCATTGTAGTTTGAACAATGGCGGGTTCCGATCGCCTATTGTTTCTATTATTGAATATGATAGTGGACGCGGCGATGCTGGTGCGCCACCTGTCCTCGATAAAACAAGCTTTATGGTATACTCGTACATCTCTTATAGTGAAGGTCAGCCAATCATTATTAACAGTAGAACGATAAAATTAAATGAATGCGAGTAATTTTTCAGCGGTTTTAATCAACTTGACTTTCAATTATCATATTAATTTTAAAATACAGTATGTAAAACAACTATATTATATATTCGCATTATATAAAACCACTGTGCGATATAATTAAGAAAGTTGCAAATTTCCGGGCCGAAAGTTGATGCAAATCACTTGGAGATGCGTCGGGCGGTATCTGCATACAATGCTGGAGCGCTCCAGTTTGCCGTAATTTACTGCTGAACGGTACGGCTTAGATGTCGTCGGGAGATAGCCGGTGCATGCCTAATTTAAAAAAAATAACTTAGTTCTTTTTCTTGTGTTAAAAGTTTAGCTTAGTTTAACTAACTATATATTTATCTGAGTTTATGCATTTTATCTATACTTACAGATAATTTCAGAGATAATGTAGGTATTAAGAATAAAGAGTAAAAATAAGCACAATCGTGTGACTGTAAATGCAACAGGTTGTAGGTTCGATTCCTACTCGAGGAAATGAAATATTTAATATTTTCTTCGCTCTGGTATCGAGGCAAAGCACGGCGTTGAGTTCCACTCAACACGCAATATCTCCAGAATTCGGCGGAAAATGGAGAATGGAGTGTCTTAACACTAGGTTCCCTCTGCCTACCCCGCTTAGTGTATATAGGGATATAGCGTGACGCTAAAAAAAACTGTATAGGTACCTAAATGCGTTTATGCATCTTATCTATACAGATAATATCAGAGATAAAACTGTAGGTAATATATTATTCAGAATACAGATTAAAAATATGTAAAAAATATACAAAATACTCGCTACTTTTATCACATTACATACATCTGATAAAACGTACCTATAGATATTCATTAAATTTTAGATTCTAATGAATGCAGCAGTTAGAAGGTTCCATATTTATCATTACCAAAATAAATGTTAATATTTATTTAAAACATGTCGCAAGTAACAAATCAGAACGATCTTGTCGGTTTTACTGCGTTTTAAATGTTTAATCGATATCGATACGAAAATCGAATAATCATTAGGCAGTGAGGTCATTAATTCAAATAATGTATGGGCTTATAATAAAATCGCAGATGTCTGTATTTGCAATATGTTGTAATTACAGGTGGCGATGTATAAAGAGTTAAATATAAGTATGATTGGCAAAAACATCTGCTTTTATGGTATTTATGTATTCATCGATCATTAGTTTGTTTACTATGAGCGTAACTCATAAAATATACCTATATATTTTAGCTTTACGTTGTATTTACATAGCAGGGTAGGCAGAGAGAACCTGGGAGGTGCCCAGGTTAAGACACTTCGTTTCCATTAAGACACTTCTGTTCGAATCCAACGCTGTGCTTTGCCTTGTTATCAGAGCGAGGAAATGAAAATATTAAATACTTCATTTCATCGACTGGGAAGCGAACCCACAACCTGTCGCGTTACACGCTTGTGCTTCTACGTTTTGCGTCATAAAATATTTAATTGCATAATAATACTAAACTTCTTAGGAATAATAATAATAATTTTTAAAACTTTTCGCTATTTTAAAAACAATATTTACTTATCTGCCTGTACGTGTAGGTGTAAGGAGTGTACTCACTGCATGATTATTACTAGGAACAGGTAAATAAACGACATGGGCGTACTCGTACTAAGCATCGAACAAACAAAGCCCTTTTTTATCGGCCCTTTGACCACCAATTACGGTGTTCGGAACGCCCTCGACTGACAAATTGCAGTTCACCGCTCGCCCTTTACGCAACATGGCCGACCGTCTCGGAATTTTAAATTAACCGTCATTTTTGCATTTAATTAACGATTTATAACATTCGTTTGTTAATGTGGTTGTTATTGTAATGTGTGACCTTAATAACGCTTGTTATGTTTGTGAGGGACTAAGGTAGCACATTTTTAGTAAGTAAGAGTATTACGTAAGTATTTATATAAAAAAAATGCTTATCATTAATTGTACTTTGTTATTTTTTTCAGCTTTACGTACTAGGTATCCCGTGTGGGGCATGGCAATTCTCCGGACATTGCTTGTTTTGTGGCGAAACTAAACGCCGCGTGTTGCCTCTACACCAGAAGAAATGAAAATATTAAATATTCATTCCCTCGAGTTGGAATCTAACCTACATCCTGTCGCATTTAGAGTGATGCGATTGTGCCTATTCTTACTCTTTATTCTTAATCACAACCGAACCGGGAATCGAACCTACAACCTGTAGTTTTCACAGTCACGCGCTTGTGCCCCTGACCACTGATGCATATATTTGTAGGCAATTCGGTGCTAAATGAATATATTGAATTACGAAAGAACCATTGGAAAGTTAACTTTTTTTGTAAGTTAATAAATAAAACCTATCAGTTTAACTCTAAGAGGTTAAATGTTTTTTATGACATCTATAGTCTTTTTGAATTTTAGATTTCATGTCTAAAATTTTCTTGATGTGGGTATATTATTGGAATATAGTGTATATCATATAGAAAACAATTATAAAGAATAATAGCAGCAAGGATAACAGGTGCGAGCAAGCTGCGCGTGCGCATTTCATTCCAAATATAAATATCATTATTTGACAAAGCTGATGAAAATTTACTCTTAAGTGCTTAAATATAGAGCTTAGTTTAGAAATGGTCAACGTTTTAGAACTAACGTTTATTCGTACTGTTTCATTTCGAAAATATGTTAAGGAAAATAAATATGAATGGATAACTTAGACATTTATCCTTCCATATTTTTTTTTCTAAACATATACCTACATAATTTCTGTTATATAATATTTTTTCTATAAATAATACATATTTTTCTGTTACTTTTTTATGAAAAAGTCGTAGCCATTAAATAGATATAAAAACTAATTTAGAATTCAAAGCTATAATATAGATGAACTTAGAGAAAATACCAAAATAAAAGCCTGTAAAAAAACACAATCATTGTCGTTAAAAATATTACGAGTATTTTACAACCATATAGTGAACTAACTGTCATGTCTGTCACTTTACGACTGAGCCATAAAATGTGAACGAATAAAATAGACTTTTATTTAAAATACCAGTCAAAGTTAACGAAACGAATGATTAAAAGATATAATTAAAAACATTAATTGTTAGAGTTACACAAATTAGATATATTAGTCACTGTTGACCGTATCATGGACGTGCACGTGAAACAAAACGTAACAGGAATTCAATTCAAATGGTCCGCCATTGTTGTCTGCCAACCGCTTTATTTGGGCGATTTTTAACCGCAAATTATCAGGGTGATGGACGAGGAACGTCCTATTACGTTAATGCCGCCATCGATTAATACGAGAACTCACCAACTCTATTATACATTTTGACAATACGTCACTCGCGACATAGTTAATCAAAATCAGGTAAGAGTCGCAATATATCAATCAACTTCTAATGTGCTTGGGTTTGATGGGACATCTTGCTTTACACGTTAAATATTATAATAATTTATAAACTATAAATATTTTATTTTATTTTATTTTAAAAAGTGATGGTTATGTATTTAAAATAGAGCTACTGGTCACTAGGAGCGTTATGGATAGTTCAATGACAGGTCTACGCGCGTTTGACAGTTTGATAAATGCTTGTCTATGGGCGGAATGTTTGACGTTGGAGATTTAAGTTTGGAATTAGGGTGTCAACGGCCAGTATTAATGGTGGCCGGGCGAAGGCCAATACGTTTCTGTTTGATGGACATTTAGTTTTATAATTTTTCATATTTAATGTAGATTTTACATTACAATACTATCAATTTCGTTTAAAATTAAATATAGGACTTCCATGGTTTCATATAATATAAAGCTAGACTTTTATTTCGGTTAACTTGCACGCAAATGGGGAAATGGAGAACGTAGTGATTCATTATGTGTAATAATCGATTGCTCCTGATGACGGAAACTATGAGATAGAAATGCATAAATAGCGAAAAGATAAATAAAAGAATGCTATCGTATAATAATTTTAAACATGTAATACTCGTAATTCTTGTAAAAGATAACGTAGGTAGGTACTATATTTCAGAGCTACGCGCATATCCTGTACTGAATCCTGTATATGAAAATTTATTATATAAGCACAGTTCATCTGTAAAATTTAGTAACAATACTATATTATAAAAAAACTTAAATTATATTTTCAATACCTCGTCTGATCTCCTTCATGCGTAGGTACCATTATTATTTTACTCGCAAAATTTTCCGCTGTTAAGATATGGCTATTTTGTTATATTCATGTCTAAATAAAATTTTCGTGGGAACGGAACGGAACGGAAATGGAACGTTTCAATTATATAACAGTCTTTACATTATCAAATGTAAATTTGCATGAGGCTTTTATAAAGTCATTAAGTCATTCAGATTTTAATATAACATAGTATGAGCTATTTATCATATTCTTGTTTATCCCTCATCGTAATGTTGGGTATCTCTCTTCTATTCTCTCCTTTCTATAGCTTACGTTAAAAAATAGCAGCCGATCAGCAGTATTTCCATTTGTTGTCACCAAGAATTACTATAATAAATATTTTACCTGTCTATGGTAAATCTTCTTACATGGAAAGTAAAGTGGTTAAGCGAACCTTAGCTAGTTTAGTCATTTAAATGCACATAATAAATATTTTTAATTGAGAGATTTAAAGCCAATTTTATTAATGAAGATATGTTGTCCTACAGTATTAACATCAGTTTCCCATTTATATTTTACGGGAAAAATATATTGTAATTTGTATATTAATATAGAAAAAATGTATGTAACATTTTTTTTTAGCTGGTGTTTAGCATTGTATAAAATTTAGCATTGTATAAAATTAATTAAGAAGGCAACAAGAGAAGGACAGGTTAAAAAAGTTTACAAATTTAAGTTTGCAGATATATGTACTCATTTTGTATGAAATGAACTATAAATATAATTTTATAGTGATTTTTTTTTATGAAAAACCTTTCTTTGATTTTTTCCTTTATTTGTATTGTAAGCCTCACTTCATACCAAATTTTATAACTGTAGGTGCACGGAAAGTACCTACCCTATAGAGTTTGATTTCATACTAAATGCAGCAAAATCTTTGCATAAATGTTCGTATCTTTTTAATAACGATGACTTAGAAGGTTATTTTTTTCTGTGCTTCAAGGGACAAGCCCAAATATTTAATATTAATTTGGCTTGGCACCTCTCTCTATAGGACGGACAGACGGTCAACAAAGTGATCCTCTAAAGAGTTCCGGTTTTACCTTTATAGGCAAGGAACCCTAAAAACGAACAACTATATAAATTCTGAACGGTGCATATTTTTTACAACAATTATATAAACAACAACTTTGTAGCCAGTATTAATAATCAGTCAAACATATCTTCGAGTTATGAGAAATAAATTCGTTCAAATTGAGTCATCCCGAATCGACAACCAGGAATGCTGTGTATTGTTATACTTTGCAATTGGGATGGCGGGTCATGTCTCTATTTTAATGGTATAAAGTTTAAAATAGAATAGAATAGTTTTTTGTAGTAGTATATTAATGTGGTCAGTAGCTGTTCGATCGGTTCGCTCGATTACAACCGAGATGTGTTATCTCGTGGAATATTCAAAGGAGGTTGGAATGTCAACCGCCTTATGTTTTGTAGTCTGTTTGTTTTGAGCACAGATAACGTACTTACTAGGGCGTCTCGCTCGTATTTAAATTTCGAATGTTAGGGTTGTTTATTTTAATAATAGGTAAATGATAATGATTAAATTAATAATGGTCTGTAAAATGTGTAAAATTAGTTTTTAATATATGTCTTTTCAAATATGTATTATGATTATTTTTTATTACTCACATATACCTATATAGGTAAGTACCTATTATATAGAATAGTCGACGGAACTGATACGTTTTTTTTTCAGATAAGAGACAGATAAGTTTCAATTTTAATTTCTTTTAGGTATAAAATAACCGTTAAATAATTTCCATCATGAGGACGAAAAAATCACTATACAGCGAAATCAAAAATATAAATACTTTGGTATTATGGCAACCCTAAAATTTACATTGCTCTACACTAAGATTGAACATAGAAATGTATTTAAAATTCTGATTTAATTCACTCGAAGACACCGTAAATAACATTAAATCACCTTCTGGTGTGTTGTCGATAGTTTTATAAAAGATCAATCTACACGTGGAAACAATAACAATTTAGTGTTTTTAAGAAAAAATGCGACAGTCAAAAAATTTCTGAACTTACATTTTTTTTGTTTTTCACTCTTTCTTCGTCGATATAGAGTTACTCTATCTATCTATCTATCTATCTATGTCGTGTTGGGTGGCGGATTTCACCATAGATACGAAGATATACCTAGTTGTCAAAATAATTTGATAAATATTATAATAACTTAATAATTATTTAAGTAAAAATAAATTTTAAAACTAAAATGCTGAACGCCTCCAGAATTCGGCGGGAAGTGTGGAACGGAAGTGTCTTTATGGCAACAAAATGTTTTAGCACTAGGTTCTAAGGTTTCCTCTGCCGTACTGTGTGCGGGATACAGCGTAAAGCTTAATTCATTATCTGTCCAATACACGCATTTCAGAGATATAAAACTATAGTCGAGGCGAATCCGCGATCAGAATTCTGGTTTGGTATAAATTCGACATGCAAGCCTATACCTACCTAGGAAAAAACTTTTGACTTGAATTGCGCCACCCAACACGAACTGTCTCCTTATATTTTATGAAATTGACACAATTTCTTTTGCCTTTTGTGACACCAGATGTTTTGCAGCTTAAGTAGTACTATTGTTACTGATGGAAGAATAATATGGTCAGTACAATATTCGTATGCAAGATTGCAAGATTGTATTTCAAAGTGCTTCATTACTAGGTGCCTACGTTCCATAGAAGTAGTAAAATAAATTCCCTGTGCAGAATTTAAAATAATTAAAATAAATTAATTATTAACAAAAAGAAAAACCGACTTCTAACAATGAACTAAAAAGTGAAAAATAATTATACAAAGATTTTATAATTTTGAAGTCGGTGTCAAGTAAAAAAAACAGGCTTAGTAATTAGACATTGTAGTAAAGGTGTTGTAGCATTAGCTTGAAAAATACAGTCGAATTGATAACCTCCTTTTCTTACAGAAATCGGTTAAAAAAAAGAGGATGGAGGAACGGAATTACAATCATTGCATACATATAAATTAAAAAAAAAAAACATGTCAATCACTAGACAACATAGTGTTGATAAATTAACGCGAAATGGAAATCTAAATAGTGGTTAATACCATTAAGCGGAGTTAAATGTCAATACGTGGTGGGGGTAATGACTGCACCACGCCGGTCTGGGCGGGGCGCTATTAGTACTGCACGCGAGCTTTGACTTATTATACCCTATGACCTTTTTTAATTGACTTTTGCAGGGAAAAGTCTTGAAAAGGGTGGTAATTAAGATATTGAAATTTCTAGAATATTTTGATGGTGTAATTATTAAAAAAAGAAAGAAGAACCTTAACTTAGAAATAATGTATTCAAATATAATCTTATTAGTTGCTAGCAAAATGAAAAGCTTTCACTGATTAGGAATTCAGTTGTGAAAAGATAATTCCATGATGATACTCTAAAATCCTTTTTTTTCAACTTTACGTATTATTCAGCATGTGCAGAGTAGACTAAGATAACTATTGTTACGACCCTCCGTTCTCCTCTTCAAAAAATAAATCTCTGTTAAACTAAAACAAAACAAAAAAATATATAGATATTGCGTGTAGAGTTCCACCATTCAATATGCGATGCGATGATGAATGGAGTGTATTAACACTAGGTTCCCTCTACCTACCCTGCTATATGTAACCAACAGCGTGAAGCTAATCTCTTTATTTTTTTATTAAAAAAAATATATAACAAAAGTGAACTTAACACACAAAAACAATTAGATAATAAAAAGCTTTTAGTACTCACATGTCAATAGGGCGGTTTAATTGCATCCATAGGGCGGGGCGCGATGCAATTTGCGCTGCACGCGACGTTACCGTTAACTGATGACTTGGCTGATCTATCATAGATTTGTGGTTTGTTTTTATTTATTTGATGACTTTTGTAGGTTAAGGGTAGGTGGGTGGAATCTAGTGTTGAGACACTCCGTTCCCAAAGCAACGAGATCTTAAGATATTATGAGTGGCGGAACTCAATGCCACAAAAATTTTCATTTTTAAAAGGATTACAAATAAAGAAAAGTATTTTATTTTTTTTATGTAAAATTAAAAATTTTTTAGTAATTTAAATAAATTTATAATATTGACATAGAAAATCTGACTAGAAAAAGACATACCTATAGGTATAAGTACCACTTGGTCGTTCTTGATATTATAGATACTAGCATATACTTATTTCGATCAAAAACTAAATTATTTTTTGACATAAAGTGACCGTATACAAGTGAAAACCTTGTTTCAGTCGGACACTATACAATTGTAATTTATAATAATAAAAAAAGTCCTGATTGCTTCGTATCTATTTCGTCAAACAAAAAAAAAACTCAAATCTATGCTATAACAGGTATGGAGTACTAATACTGGCTTGGTATTAATAATATCTGCCTAATTGGTTGTCAGTATTAATAATTACAAATTATTATTAATTTTAATTAACATAAAATGTTTAATATAATACAGAGGTTTAAAATTTACTTGCTTTAGTATCTATTCTATTTGCAATCTATAATATTTATTATTGAACTGTAAATGGTTAGTATTATGCACTTTATTTTGTCTTACGATCGGCCCTAACAGTTTCTGTCCAATTAATTATTATTGAGAATAACAATATTGAAGCAAAACAGCGTTAAGTTGCACTATTCACTATAATATACGCTGTAAACGTCTAAACGGTCTAAATAATTAATTTTATGCTTGCATTTTATTTTATAATATAGCTTTATAATCTTAATAGGCTTGGCCCTTTCTTAGCCTATACTAAAACCATTTGACACCTAAAAAACCTAAAAGTAATGCAGAAAGGAAGAAATGCAAAATTAGTGTAAATGGTAAGATATGAATTAATGAAGTGGTGTATTTGGGAAGTATATTTTGTAGAGGCGGAAAGTATGAAATGGATGAGGTAACGGTGTCTTAGCTGTTGGCTGCTGGTACCCAAGACATTATACGGCAGCGGAGCGTAAAAAAAAGAAAAATAAATGCTGAGGAGATGCGATATCTTCGTAGGATATGCGTCACAGAGAGATGGTTTAGGTACGTCGACAGAATGAATGATGAAAGATTTATGAAGGAAGAGCAAGTGCTAAGAGTGCTAATGGTTGCTCTTCGTAGACATATTATCATGAACCTACAAAAAAAAGTGGACATTCACTAAGTTAAACCATATACATTAAAAGGTACAAAACATTTTGATAATGCATTTGTCATCTGGTGTTGAGGCAGAGCGCGGCGTTGAATTCCGCCACTTAACAAGAAATGAGAAACTAAATTTTTTGCGTCGGCCTATCGTCGTATATACTACGTATAATACTGTTATATTATATCTAACACTTCAATTTTAGAACGGAGAAAAATTTTAGGCACCCCCTGCTCTCAGGATTAGAAATATACTCGATAACGAGAAAATTATACTTACCTATTAGGTACTACTTACTACTTATTAGTTAATAAGATACTATAACTATACTTTATTTATGGGAAATGCGAAAACGGGACTTTGAAATGGGAAATTGGCTAAAAATTTGGACTACACGTACCCTTGGGTGGCTAGGCTACTCATGTTTAAACTATGCAAGTTTACTACAACTAAATGATTACTATTTGAATTTATATTCCAACAAAACCACAAGGAATTACGTTTAATTTCATTCAATGCAAATTTCACTAACACTAGGTATATTCTAAATAAGCATTTGGTAAGTTATGAATAACGTAATAATACACTGAGCCTCATCGCGGCCATGTTTGTTGACGCGCGCCAGAAATTATCCAGATTTCGCGCGCTTTTCGCTTTGTTTATGGACAGACAAAAATACATTTCTAAATATTATACGAAATATTTAGACATGGCGTAAGATATTTTTTTACTTAATTTAATTAATATACATAATATACTTATGCTAGCCAAATAAAAAAATATACCTATCCCAACTTTAGGCTGTTTTCCTTACACTATATATACAAAAAAATGGTGACTTTATTGTCACAGCGCATTCTTAAAACTATTTAAGAATTTTATATTCCACTAATCTTTTTATAATATAACATTAAATCAATAATATGCATTTAATTACTAACAATAACAGCAAATCTCATATAAAGCAATATAAAATTCTAGGAGATCGGCGTGGGTCAATTGTATTATTTATAAAACACGTTTGAAAAAAATATATAATGACCTCTTAAAATCTCTTGAGGTGGTTTAGGTTGTTTTTTATGGGAATTGAAGAAAACCCGGCATTAATCCGTCTGAGAGACGCGGCTCCCGGCGGGGGGCTGGCAGGTGCGTACGCAACTCGGTGTGGCGATACCAAAAAAAATATATAAAAAAACTTTGACAAGACAACATTTTGTTATCTGGTGCCGTATGTAAAAGATCTTTCTCAATGTTTTGCAATTAAAATTAATAAAATTTATTCACATATTTATCTTTTGTACGAATAAGCCAATTGTTTTTTAGTAGGCGCTGTTTGTTTGACATGTTTAACTTTTTGCTGAACTTAAGAATTTAAAAAATAAAAAAGCAAGTTTCTTAAAATATTTTTTTTGCGTCAGCTGTATGTTGCACATATCAGGGTAGGCAAAAGAAACCTAGTGTTAAATCCCCTGTAGTGTTTGTGCTATAGATCTAGCATAATTGCTAGATCTATAGTTAATAGTAGATATACACTGTCTCGAGCTAAGGGGTGCGGGGTGCGCGTCATTACCGCGCGAGCCACGGGCGAGAGCGGACGCGGCGCTTGCGCACATCCTTAGTTGGCGAGCCAGTGCACCATAGACGACACAACAAGTGGCGACGAGGACAACGGTCGGTCAAAAGATATTATAATAATACTAAATAAAAAAAAAAAAGACAAAGTAATATAGCATTATTTTTATCAGCGAAAAGCAAAATTACTAAGTTTGGTTTGTTATTTACGGTTAAGCCTCAATGTAATACAATTAAGTAAATCTTTTACCTGTGCATGCCATAGTAATATTATAATTATCATTAGTTGCAACATTTATAAAATTTTGATAAACTAATTATTAGAAATGAAGGTAGATTCTTGTTGGAATCATACTTTAAAATAAGTATAAATATG
>JAEBDU010013188.1:1875358-1891585 GCA_016802625.1 Heliconius numata
TACCTCCATTAAATTGGAAATACTTGGTACAAATGTACCTCCATTAACTTGGAAATACTTGGTACAAATGTACCTCCATTAAATTGGACATATTTGGTACAAATGTACCCTCATTAAATGTAAAATATTTAGTATAAATGTTCGTTCATTCGATTGGGTGCTTTCAATTTTAGGTCACCCCACACAGTCATCATCATCATGTCTGGCAACTTACCGTTATTAGAAAAACTTGATTTAGAAGGTGATAATGCATCATTAGGACAGCGATGGGAAAAGTGGAAACGGTCCTTAAGCATATACTTAGAGGCAACAGATATTACGACACCAGTAAAGAGAAGGGCGACATTGCTATTGCTTGGTGGGCCAAACCTACAAGAAATATTCTATAACTTACCAGGGGCTAATACGGAACCTACTAATAACAACAATGTTTTTGAAATAGCGATACAGAAGCTGAATGATTATTTTACTCCTAAACAGAGCAAGGTTTACGAAAGGCATGTCTTCCGCCTAATTAGGCAAGTGGAGGGAGAGAAATTTGAAAAATTTATTGTGAGGTTAAGGAATCAGGCGGAGAAATGTCAATTTGATAAACCAGAAGAGCATTTGATAGACCAAGTAACAGAGAAATGTCTATCTACAGACTTAAGGAAGAAAATATTGACAATAGGCGACAGTATAACGTTAGACAAGATAATAATGGAAGCTAATACGCTAGAAACTGTTAATAGACAGTTAGAAGAATATGGACAGCAAAACAAGAACCACGACGTTAACGCTATTATCCCTGCCAAAGGGAATAGAGATATTTCGAGATCCGACATCACAAAATTTAGAAATTTTCCAGATAAAACGTGCGGAAGGTGTGGTAGTTTTAAGCACACATCAGAAGGAAAGAACTGCCCAGCCATAGGAAAAACTTGTCATTTATGCGGCAAGTTAGGACACTTTCGACAATACTGCAAGACACAACTACAAAGGAAGCGGAAAATAGTTGAGCGCGATACACAAAAAGAAGGGAGACTATCGAAACAATGGAAGGAACGGAAAGAAATTGATAATGTTACAGAAGAAGAAGAAGTTGATTACGTTTTTAATATTAACAACGATGCAAATATATTATGTGACATTGGAGGGGTAAAAATAAAGATGTTAATCGATTCTGGCTCAAAATACAATTTAATTACAGATCAGACATGGACAAAGTTAAAAGAAGAAGGAGTGACATACTTAAGTCAAAACAATAATCCTGGGAAAACCCTTTTGGCATATGACAGTAAAACTCCGCTAGACATTTTAGGGTCATTTG
The DNA here is from genome assembly GCA_016802625.1 of Heliconius numata. NCBI lineage: Eukaryota > Metazoa > Arthropoda > Insecta > Lepidoptera > Nymphalidae > Heliconius > Heliconius numata. The sequence goes on from JAEBDU010013188.1 coordinate 1,876,668, forward strand.
AGACAACTATTAAGGTTAATAACCGTGAAGAGAACGCTCATTTATACGTTATCACAAATGGATCCAGAAACTTACTGGGTAAAGATAGTGCCATAAAACTTGGTGTCCTGAAGCTAGGGGTTGATGTAAATCAAGTGAAGAATGAGCCGTTTCCGAAATTTAAAGATGTTTTGGTACAAATACCAATCGACGACTTGCAAAAACCTGTTTCTCAACCGTATCGACGAATACCTATACCAATTGAAGGGAAGATTGAACGGAAAATCAAAGAATTATTAGAAAATGACATTATAGAAGAAGTTCATGAACCATCAAAATGGATTTCTCCTATAGTGCCAATACTAAAAGATAATGGAGAATTACGTCTGTGTGTAGACATGAGACGTGCCAACACGGCCATTATGCGGGAGAACCATCCCTTACCTTCGATGGAACACCTTTTGCCAAAGATTAGGAAAGCCAAGTTCTTTACTAAGCTGGATATTAAGAACGCTTTCCACCAATTGGAACTTCATCCAGACTCAAGGCACATCACAACTTTTATTAGTTCTAAGGGTCTTTACCGGTATAAGCGCCTTATGTTTGGTATTTCCTGTGCTCCTGAAATATTTCAAAAGACTCTGGAAAAAATCCTTCTAAAATGTGATGGTGCTATAAATTTCATCGACGATATTTTGATTTATGGGCGGACAGAACAAGAACATGATTTGCGTCTTCAAAGAGTATTGCAAGTATTAAAGGAAAATAATGTTCTGCTTAACAACGACAAATGTTTATATAAGGTTAAACAAGTCAGTTTTCTGGGACATGAATTGACTTCAGAGGGTGTCAGGCCCTTAAACAAATATATAGAGAGTGTAGCCCATTTTAGGATTCCGAAAACCGTAGAGGAATTACAAAGCTTTTTGGGTCTTGTAAATTACATTAACAAATGGATTCCTAATATGGCTACAACGACTGAACCATTAAAGCAGCTGTTGAGACATAAATTTGGCAAAAATGCAAATATAGAAGATTTTTGGACTACTGATCAAGACCATGCTTTCACCTCATTAAAAGATACGTTATCGGAAATTAAGACACTTGGTTATTATGATGTCAATGATAAAACTCAAGTCATAGCTGATGCTAGCCCAGTAGGATTAGGTGCAGTCTTGGTACAAATTGACGATACAGGTCCTAGAATTATTGCATACGGAAACCGCACGCTGACAGACTGCGAACGAAGATATAGTCAAACTGAAAAAGAAGCTCTTGCTTTGGTATGGGCTATAGAACACTTTAATGTGTTTTTGTTTGGTAAAGAGTTTGACCTTATCACGGACCATAAGCCGTTGGAGATTTTGTTTGGAGCAAAGTCAAAACCATGTGCTAGAATAGAGCGATGGGTTTTAAGGCTTCAGGCTTACCGATATAATATTAAATATAAGCCTGGTAAGTCGAATATAGCGGATCCGCTGTCGCGGTTATGTAAATATGCAAATTACCCAAAGACCAAAGGTGATGAACATGTTCATCAAATCGTGGAGAATGCAAGACCTCGTGCAATTTCTATGAACGAGATTAAGATACACTCAGAAGGAGATATAGAAATACTCAAAGTGAAAAGAGGCATTTACAATAATGAATGGGACGATAGTATAAAAGGATATAAAATTTTTGAAAATGAACTGTGTTTCTTTGATAATATACTTTTAAGAGGTAATAGACTGGTTATACCATCTCGGCTTCGGAAAAACGTTTTAGATGCAGCACACGAGGGCCACCCGGGGATCGTGGCAATGAAGGGTCGTTTGAGATGCAAAGTATGGTGGCCAAGGATAGATAAGGATGCAGAGACCTTAGTGAAGAGTTGTAAGGGTTGTACACTGGTTGGGTTGCCAAATCCACCTGCTCCTATGAAGCGTCGTGAACTGCCGGAGGCACCGTGGTTAGATATTGCCATGGATTTGCTCGGTCCATTACCAAGCGGTGACTATCTTTTAGTGGTGGTGGATTATTATAGCCGCTATAAGGAACTGAAAATCACTAAAACTATAACCAGTGCTGTTATAATCAGATTATTAAAAGAAATATTTAGCCGATTAGGCTATCCTTCATCAATCACAGCGGACAACGGACGACAGTTTGTTAGTGACGAGTTCAAAACTTTCTGTAAGGATTGTAACATACTGCTATTTAATACTATCCCCTACTGGCCTCAGCAAAATGGCGAGGTAGAAAGGCAAAACCGAGACATATTAAAGCGTTTAAAGATTGGCAAACTCGAAAATAAAGACTTACAAGAATGTCTAAACGAATACCTCATGATGTACAATTCGACACCTCATTCTGTAACCGGGAAAACACCGACAGAGTTATTCTTCAAAAGACTAAACAGAGATAAGATTCCAACATTTCAAGACATAAGTAATGAAATTGATGACACAGAGATAAGAGACAAGGACAGACAACAAAAAGAAAAAGGAAAAGATTATAGTGATAAAAGAAGGAATGCCCGGGATTCAGATTTAAATGAAGGAGACAAAGTGTATATAAAAGAAATTAACAAAACAAATAAGCTTACTTTAAATTATAATCCAACACCACACATTGTGGAGAGTACAAAAAATGGAGACACAACAATCAGGAACGAAGAAACTGGACAAACTCTAAGAAGGAATATATTACATTTAAAAAGAATAGAAGGGCAATGGAAAGCTATAGGTGAGGACCAAGAAGATGAAATTGTTGACTCGGGAGAAAGTGGAAGACAATAAATTAATGAAGTTGGAAACGATTTAATTAATTATACATGGTTGATTAGCATTACTAATTAAATTGTAATATGACTAAAATATGTACACTTGCTAAGTTATATTAAAGTTTTTGATAAGGAAGGGATGTAGTGTTTGTGCTATAGATCTAGCATAATTGCTAGATCTATAGTTAATAGTAGATATACACTGTCTCGAGCTAAGGGGTGCGGGGTGCGCGTCATTACCGCGCGAGCCACGGGCGAGAGCGGACGCGGCGCTTGCGCACATCCTTAGTTGGCGAGCCAGTGCACCATAGACGACACAACATCCCCCTACCCTCATTTTCCGCTATATTCTCGAGAATCTCCAGAACTCGGAGTGTTGAGTGGAGGAATTCAACGCCGCCCTTTGCCTCGACGAGCGAAGAACATGGAAATATTAAATACTTATTTCGTTCCTAAACAAATAAAATCTATTAATATTAATTAGGATTTCACATTGATGCATTGGATCTCTAAAAGTTAAAATATGCGTGCCCCTTGCACTCCCGGCCGCGGCCGCGGCGCGCCGGCGGGCAGAACCAATCGCTCTTATGGAGATATGATTATTATTATTTCTTATTTCCGAACATTTCACCTCATTAAGTGACGTTTCACACGAAGATCTAATATTATTAATGTCTAATTAAAATTACTAAAAAATACTATTATTACAATAATTACAATAAAATATACATAATATATGTTCATTTAAAAGATTTTTTCTATAATAAGTACATTTAACTCTACTAACAGCCAATTCTGGTTTCGACACGATAATTATTTTCTTTATACAAGCTCTCTAAAACTAAAACTACACTACTAAAACTTTTTACACGCGTAAATTAAACCAATATTTTCAGAGCCAATAGGCTATAGGTATATAAGTAGGTATATTGTAAGACAATCCATTCCCCATTTTCCGCCAAAATCTAGAGGAATTTCGTTTTGAATGGCGGTTCTTAACGCCGCTTCGTCTAGCTAGCAGAGCGAAGAGATGAAAATGTTATATATTTTATACTCCCGCCAAAAATCGAACCGACAATATTAACAAAAAAAAAATTATTAACAAGAAAACCTAAGGAGACCTAAAGTGTAAACTAATTGAAATTTATATATATTACCTATACTAATATCATAAAAAAATCACAATAAAATTTTATAAATTTTACCATTTACTTATCATATACCACAGCTAGTGTTTTTTTACGATAAAACTTAACGGATATTAAATCGTAAAAAAGTATCCTGCAAATTAATCGTAGGTACCTACTTTGTTGTGGCGTTGCATTTAAAAATATTATAATTTTATTTTCCAGATCGAAAAGCTATAAAGATAATCATATTTGCCGTAATAAAAAACACCAGGACCCCATTTGTGTGTATAAACGATATGAATAAAAAAATCTTAAATAATAAAATGTATCAAATAGCCGTAAAACTGACTCATACGATTCAATGACTCACGTCAATAGCTTAATACTATGTGAGTATATATAATCTGTATTTGTTAAAGAATAATAAAAATGTACAATTTTTTTATAATATTATTCCAAGTTTAATAAAATTGAAGTTCGATTCCCTTTTGGGGGAATGTAATATTTAATATTTTAATTTCTCCGTTTTGGTGTCGAGGCCACTCTATACGCAATGCGAGAATTCGGTAGAAAGTGGAGAGACTTCCTTAATACTAGGCTGCCTTTCTGCCTATATGCGGAATACAGGTGCATTTTTTAAAAATTATAGTATTATTTATTTCAATTCAATTTTAGTTGAAAAGAATTAAAAGCAGACATTTCTACATCGTGACTATTAGGTACACGGTAGAGGGTTCTCATTGAGAGAATAGAGATTCCGTTCTCCACTTTCCGCTGAATTCTGGAGTGGTGAAACTAAACACCGAATTTCAATATACGTAAATATATATCCCATATAACATATACCATAGTCATTACTTATAAATAAAAATGATTTTAATTAATTACAATATCAGTATCATTTTTAATCACCTGTCAAACATGTTAATATAATTTTAATGTATGGCGAGCGCGAATGTCGATAATTAATATATGTATGCAACCATTAAGTAAAATTCTAAATACTTTACTAAATATTCTTGATTCAGATAAAGCTGAGGATGTGGTGCAGGAGCTCAAGCGTGTGACTATAAACGCGACGGTTGAGGGTTCGATTCCCACCCGGCGAAATTATAATTATTTTAATTTCTTTACTTTGATAACACGGCAAAGCGTAGCGTTTCGCCACTTAACACGCGGCGTGAAACTTCGGCGGAAAATGTGAAACGGAGTGTCTTAACACTAGGTTCTCTCTGCCTAGCATACTGTACGCGTGATACTGTGTGAGCTTAAAAAAATATAGAGTTATTAATTTTGTTAAATCGTGAAATCTTTTAATTATACAACTCGGTAGATTTAAACTTTGTGTTGCATTTGTTAGCTTTATGGTAAAAGGAAAGGCAAACGAGCGTATGTGTCACCTCAGCGAGTGATGGAACTTAACGCCGTGCTTTTCCTTTAGCTGGCTATAGGTCAATAGTAAGTAAAATATATAAAAGTCTATCTAAAACATATTAAGTAAAAGAAAAGATAATATTTTGTACAAAAGCATATAGTATGAAATAAAATTGCAATTCTAATTTAACCCCCTCTGAGAGGATCGAGTGGTCGGTACTAATAAAATGTAGGTACCTACTTTAATTATTTTATAAAGTGATGTATGATTTTAGTGCTTATTTCTAAGTGGGAAGGTTAAAGTTTGCATATCAATAAATTTTGTATAAAATTCTTGGAACCTTAATAAAATTACATATGGCAGTTTGAAAATAACATAAAATAGCTCTGACAATAAAAATATTGAAGAAACGTTTGATTTTTAATGAGAACCGAACAAGTGAAATTAAATATATTATTCTTCTTTCTAGCTTGCTTAGCAAATGCTTATCCACTCTATTTTTGTAGGTCATTGGAAATACAGACTCAAGCAATAAGTTCCATTCTGAGTTAAGTTCCAGAATCGCCTCCGAGCTTAGTATTAGTATTTATAATTATTGTAAGATCTCTTTACTTTATTTAATCTCAGGACATACAAAAGTTTGATACATATATTATTTTGAATTGGATTTTTAATGAGGTCCTTTATGTACGTTAGGTATTTGGCGGAACGACGACGGCGGAAAGTGGGGAATGGAGTGCCTTAACACTAGCATCCCACTGCCGACCGTGATATGTGCGGGATAGAGCGTGAAGCAAAAGAAAAATTAAGCTCTAAAAAGTACCACAAGCAAGAATAGAACCTACACCTACAAACACAGTTCTTAAACCTCTGTTTATAAGGCATAAGGCATATATCGATATAAATACATGTATAAATAAACATTTAACTCGAAGTCGTCGACCGAAGCCTTGACCGCCAGTGAAAGTGTACCGACGGGTCTTATCTAATGATATCAGTCTCGATCCGATTGCGGGTAGGCTCGGTGGAGTATCGGGTGAATACCACCAGCTTAAATATAGTCCCTCTATTTCCTAGCTTCACGCTGTATCACGCTTATAGCAGGAAAGGAAGTGGGAAGATAGTGCATTCCCAGGTTACTGCCGGTATGATGCGCTCTGTCTACTTACCAGAATGTTGAATTGAAAATATTGTATAATTCATTCCCCCCGAGTAGGAATTGAAGCCATAACCGCCACGTTTATAGTCATACACTGTGCCAGTACGCTATGACCTCTATTTCTCAGCCTCAATTTGATTAAATAATATTAATAATTTTTAATAAGTAATTATGTAGGTAAATTGGTATTGTATTCTTTTTTTTCTCGTCACGGTATGTGGCATGGTAGGCAGAGGGAACCTGGTAACCTAGTATTAAGATACTCTGTTCTCGTTAATACAATTCAGTTTCCTACTTTTCACAGAATTCTAGAGGCATTGCGTGTTGAGTCATTGCGTGTTCCATGAGTGCGACGGAACTCAACGCCACGTTTTACCTCCTTACCAGAGTAAGGAAAACGAAAACATTTCATTACCTTGGGGAGGAATCGAACCCACATTATGTCGCGCTGCGCTATGACTGGCCTCAACAATAATAATGCGTCCAATTCGAATGCAGTGCTCGTTTAATAGTAAAATATTAGTATAAAATATAATAATTAAATTATAATAATAAATTATTTATTAGATAAAGTTCAGACCTTATGTAAACAGAAACCATAATACTTTACTTTATTAGTTCATTGTATTTAAAGGTCACTTTATTTAAAGGGCAGTTAACCGTTTAAAACTGTTTTCAATTATTATTGATATAAGTTTGTTCGTTTGATATAGTAGCTAATGCAATTTATTTTGCTGTCTGCTTGTTAATTCAATTTTAAATTATTAAAAAGCATAAAATAATTTCTTTACTGAATTCTAATATGTATAACATGGGTAAACGGGGCACGTAACATTAAGAACGCCTTATCTTTTGATTAGAGCAAGGAAATGAAAATAATACGTTTCTCAGAGTGGGAGTCGAACCCAGGCCCATTGATATACCGCTAAACCACGACAGCTGTAGGTATATTATGGCAAATATATTGATATGTAGAAAAGAAATAACAAAAATCTTTATCTTATAAAATTGTCATATATTATTATAAACTAAAAAACAATTACACAATAATCAACAACGATGCGAACAACAAACAACAGAGAAGATTTGCACACAATAAATATCACATTGAATAACAAAATATTTACAGTTGAACCAGAGCCTTATATAACTGGTATTTACCAGTTTTTACCGGCCCCATATCCGGTTGTAACCGGTTAAATGCAACATTTAACCAGTTTTTACCGGTTTAGAGAAGATTCTTAGTGTTTTCCTCCTTTGTGGTGGTAGATGTGTTTGTATACAGGTACGTGGACTGGGTAAGGCTTAGGGATGGGCACCTCAACTTTCTTCTCAACTTCTACGGGGTAGGGTTTTTCCACTTCATAGGGCACTGGCTTCTCTACGGTGTAGGGCACTGGCTTTTCTACAATTTGAGGAACGACCTGATCAAAGAAAGTTTTGAAATTAATACATTTATGAAATTTAAAAACATGTTATAAGATGTGTTCATTTTAAAATACAGGGGAAAAAATGTACTTAATAGATCCTGATAAAAAAAAATTTGTAATATGTTTATTTTAGAATTAGGTCAGAATTGCTCGAAAAGTGGGAAACGGAAGTGTTTTAATGGAAACGGCGTGTCTTAACACTGGGTTCCCAAATTCCCTTGGCCTACCCTGCTATTGGCGGGATACAGCGTGAAGCTAATAATAAAAAAAACACGACATTCTAACATAACATGGCTAAAACATCAAATCTAACCCAATTAACCATCAAATATCTGTAAAGTCCACGGTCCGCTGCCCGCTCTTACTTTCAGCCTTACATAATAACTGTCAATGTTACTCGTCAATAGTCCACGACAAAAACAACAATGGCCGTCATATAATAGATCTCACGATTAGAGAAAATGTCGTACATAGAGAAACTTTGAAGAATTATTTAGATTCTTTTTGCTTTTTGTTACAAATGCGTTGCTTTTTAATATTTTTGTCGGTGTTTTCTAATTTAAGATTTTGATAGTGATTCTGTTTTTTTAGCTTAACTCTGTATCCCGCACATAGCAGCATAGTATATGTTAAAATGGCTATGTTAAAAAACTCCGATCTCATTATACCATTTCCATTTCCCAATTTTCGTCGAATTCTGGAGACATTGACTGTGGAACTTTAGCCTCGTTATTAGAGCGAAGATATGAAAATGTTAAATATTTCGTTTTTTCGAATGAGTATTGAACCCACACTACGTCGTCGTGCGCCTTGGCCTCGGAATGATATAGACCTTACATTTAATTTTAAGACTAGCTATAAAAAGAATACAAAATGGTTTTACGAGTAATGACGAAGAGAATGGTTTTAGGAATTTATATAAACCGTGTAAAGGAAGCAAATATAAAATACGAATATAGTAAAAAAACAAAGGAATTTGTAAAATATCGTAAATTTTACGATCTTTATGTATGGACAAAGATAATAAAGTTAATATCTTCCAGAGAGGCCTTATTATCGATTTCATTTACTTTAAATATACTCTATTATTTCTTCTTTTGTTCACACTTCCCATGGAAAACGAATAATAGAGTAGGCAAAGGAAACCTAGAGTTAAGACACTACGTTCAGTTTTAGAGTCATTGAGTATTAAATCACCACACTAGCCTTTACAGTCAGAAGCTGTAGATACTGTTGCTGACGACAAAGAACTTGATTTTTATGAATATTAAACTAAATATATCTCACCTTGTATACAGGCACATGGATCGGTTGTTCAACTGTCACATGAACTGGGTAAGGCTGGGGGATTGGCACCTTCACATACTGAGGAACCGACACAGCCACCGGATGAGGAACTGGCACTCCTATCTTCTTCACCACGGTGACGTGGTACGGCTTGGTGTGCTCCGTGTGGGAGTGACCTTCGGGCTCCCATTCCTCGGATGGCCTGGCGCTGGTGTAAGCTATTAAGAGGAGGATGGCTGTTGTTCTCTGGAATTGGAAGTGGTTAATTAAAACTTTTGTTTTGGGTAATTCATTAAAAAGTTTAACTTTACAAATTTATATAACTCTTTTACAATAAATATAAAACTTGTTAGTTACTAATTCAATTTCAATTTTAGGTAAATTCTTTACAGATTTAACAACTTCTCAAAAGAATTAAAAGCATCATTGGCGTTGAATATAAATAAACTTTTGATGGATTTAAAATTATATAACAAGTTTAAAGATTCGCGAGTTGTATTACACAAGATAATTGAGAGAACGATTTGCAAATTTAACCTAACATTAAATAGGAATGCATTCCATTATTCTACTCTTAGGAACTGGGAAGTGAAAGGACCCTTTCACTGGCGGCAAATTATAGAAAGATATTAAACTAAGCGTTTTATCTGATGTTGTTGAATGTTGGACATTGTTAGTTTTTAATTATACTTTTTTTTGTTAAGAAATAGTTATTGTTAGTAATTTTTTTTATATTGAGAAAAAAATATTATAAGAATTTCAAATTGAAACGAATGGTAAAACACTATGTCTAGAGTAAATATTAATAGTTAATATCTTCTAAATTTTATTTTAATACATTTTTTTATTTTAACAAAAGATTTTCATTAAATAAATCTAGACAGATAAAACAATATTTTTTATCTGTAACTTCAAAATATCCTAAAACGCGACTGCGAGTATCCGAGTTGCGTAACAGATTAAAAAATAGATAATAAATAAATAATTGAAAAAAACTTACGAAAGCAATCATGTTGTTAGATTTAGATTGTGCTGGCTTCTTGCTTTGACTGATGCAGCTCGAGATCCCCACGAGCGTTTTATACTTGGTGAAAAGTACCGCATGCCTTTCCATTCAGTGATAGCTTCTACCTACCACGTTATATTAAACAAAATAAACCCAGCCTTTCTAATACCTTGTAAGGTATACATTGAAGATTTCTTACTTTTAAATATAGTATTAGTTCTTTCTTATGGGGTAATGTATGGTTTTTATTTAGAGTTGTAGTTTTTATACGTTTTAGCCTATGGTGACTATTTGTTAGTAGTTTAGTATGGTGACGGCGTAATAGGGATTTTTTGTTTTGATTTTATATGTTAGTTTTGTTTTTGTAATGCATTTGTAGAAAGTCGTATAAATGTTAGGTTCTTAGTGCTCTTATATCGGTCTCAGATTTGGCACACTTTTTTGGCAAAATTCTATTGTTTTTTTATTTTAATTAGTTGTCGAAATTCCCATTGTCGATTATTGATTTAGCTTCTCGCGTTATTTCATATATAGCAGGATAGGTAGAGGACCCTGAGAACCTAGTATTGAGACACTCCGTGTCACATTAAGACACTTCCGTTCGTGCGCGTCTGTGTTGATTGGCGGAACTCCTCACCGCGCTTTGCGTTGTTACCACAGCAAGGTAAATATTTCATTCCTCCCAATCAGAATCGAACCCACAAATGTCTTGATTTACATTCGCACACTTGTTCCCCTGCACCATAGCTTATATCTTATTTGGCTTATATGCTAGAAAGTCATACTCCGTTCTCAAAGCACTACCAAATTTTTGAGACATATTGAGTATTGGAACTTGATGTTAAGTTGCTATACTCAATATGTCTTTGTTAACCAGGGCGACGGTTATGGGTTTCAATATGTAATAGTTCCAGGAACCGAAGTGTCTTAACACCAAGTTCTCAGGTTCTTCTACCAACCCTGTTATATACAAGATACAGTATGAAGCTAAAAGAAATCATTCCCCTAAATTGGAATCGGACCCACACCTTGTTATTCATCACGACAACGTCATCAATATTGCTATACAGTTTAGAACTAATTTTAATACAATATGAACCTAGAACTTACGTATGGCCGCCGCCACTGCGCCACACGGTCTACAATATCAGTTAACCATTACGGTTAAATTACGAGTAAAGTAAATGTACCTATAAAGTTTACACTTTCCCGTATCGGGAACTGATGATGGATGGTCCATAGTGTTTGTATGTGTGATATATAAATATATCTCTTAAATGTAAGTATGTCTTAATATAAAAAACAACATGTTATAGTAATGTTTAATAAAAATTGTTTTGGTATAATAATATTTTTTTGTTGGTAGGTAGGATAGGTTCCTAGGTTCCTTTTACCTACCCTGATGTATGCGGGATACAGTGTGACTTCGAAAATTTAAGTGGAGAAATGGAGAACGGAAATGTTTTAATGGGCACGGAGTGTCTTAACACCAGATTCCTTGTGCCTGCCTTACTGTGCCTAGGATACTCGTACAGCATGAATGAACACTTTAAAAAGAAAAGATCCTTTTATTAAAAGCTAAACTAATATCAGATATAACTTTAATATTTTAATACACAGTTTTACAAAGAAAGCTATTAAATAACATGACACAACCCATAGCAATGCCGCCAGATTCACTTTCACCATATTAGGAACTAATATTGATCGACAGATCGAGGCGGGCCTGTGACGGATTGTACTGGACCTAAGTAGTAAGTACGTATAGTAAAGGGCACAATGTATCCATTTAGAATGATTTTTTAATAGGTTTAGTAAATTTTATATATCTAAGTATAATATAAGCGTGACACAGTTGTCAGTTTCATTGATGGTTGTGGGTTTGATTTTTTTTGGGATTTGATATTTATAAATATTATGTAGAAATATCGAAACCAGTCATGGCTTAAGGGAACTCTTAACGTAGGTGTAGATTGACAAAAAAAAATGGGGGCGAAGGTTCCCTCTGCCTATTCTGTTAGATATGGGATTAAAAAAACCCCCACTTTTTACACTAAAAAATTCTTCATATTTCAAATAAATATTTAGAGAATAAACATAGGTTTATAAAAATATCTCTGAATAGCTCCAAATGACCACACGACTTAATTGAGTATGCAGTCTGCCCATACTATAGCCAACAGATAACTAATATATGATAAACTAATATATGTTTAAATGCATAAATAAATAAATTGACTATACTCAGAGCAGATGTATTGGAGCAGACCCCATGATCTATGGTGTAGTTTCCATTTAATAATTTCCTATCAGATCAAATAAATATACCTAATTGGATTTAAAATATATTAACTTATTCACCAAACTGGTTAAAATTAAATATTTTCTAATATTTCACAGGATAAGGAAAAAAATGTTTTTTATTTTTCAGCATCTTTTAGATATTTTTTTATTTATATTAGATATACTATTATTCATGGCGTGATTGGGAGACCACTGCCGGTGCACCACGACGGCCTGTCAAAGTTTTATATGTTTCTAAATATTAATTAAATTGAACTTCTATTTCGACTTTTCAAATTACCAATTTCTAGAAAATCGTCTATTCTATAATCAACTTGTTGTATTAGAAGCTATTCAGTTCATGACAGTTGCTACCTACGCACTGTCCACCTCCTAGATACCCAGTAGTTTTCACATTGACATGCAGAAATTATTGCGAAGTTAGAAAATCTATGAATTACTTTCATGATTTTAATTGGTTGAATCATATTTTTTTCTAGTTTTCTTCCGAGCGGGAATCGAACTTTTGATAAACGGGAGCCACTCAAGACGCAATGCCTCCAGAATTCGGCAGAAAGTGGGGAACGGAGTGTCTTAACAATAGGTTCCCTCTGCCTACCCTGCTGTGTGCGGGATACAGCATGGAACTGTTTTTTTTTTTAAATTCTATATATTTTTTTTATAATATAACTATAAATTGAAGCAGGCGAAGCCGAGCATGGACCGCTAGTATTCGATAAGACAAGCAAACGAACCTAATATCTGAAATATATTTCATACTAGCGGCCCGCTCGCAGTTTCACCCGCGTGAACTATGTTATTATCAATTTCTGTCTCCATGACTACGTCATAGTGACGTCTATGCAAAATTTGAGACTCCTAGCATTTGTAGTAACGAAGTTTCATACAAACTTTCGACCCCAAAAACAACCCCTTAGAAATCGAATATTGCAAATTCCCGTTATAGCGAGCACCTACGTCCTATAAGTAACTCCTATGCAAAATTTGAGATTCCTAGCACTTGTAGTTTCTGAGATTTCGTGATGAGTGAGTGACCTTTCGGTTTTATATATATTTAAAAGAATCTCTAGCTTTTATCACATTTCAAACTAACATTTTAACTCAAATATTAACCTACCTTTCTCTTTTTTATAAGAAATCATAATATTTCTGGGTCCATCAGATCGTACGATAAACATTGCTAAGTTAAGTACATATATCAGTACGAGTAGATAGTAGATGCTAGTATGAGATGTAACGCGGACTTCCGGCGGAGATCGAGGTAATGTGAATTTAAGTGGTTATATTTAAACGATGGAAGGTAGATGCACTTGTTGCGTAACGGATTAAATGTTGTTCTTGAGTGTATTACGAGTGTACAGTGTGTTATGTTGGTATTGGATTTTGTTGTAATTTTATGCATGTTTTGAGTAAAAAAATAAAAAAAAATACAATTATTATTCTATTACTTAGGTCATTGCATTTTTTTTGATTGGCCAAATTATTTGAAAATGTCAGTAATGTCAGTTTCTATAGGAAGCTGCGACCGATTCTCTTTTTGAAACACTTCGTTCTATTTTCTGATCAATTCAAGACACTTTAGTGTGATATAAAGCTAATGCTTAATAGTCTTCTAGTAGTGGAAAAATAAAAATATTATAACTCAATCGGGAAATCGAATCCACAACTATCGTATTTGTTACAGTGACAATCTGACATTGTTACACTACACCACGATGACCTAAATAAATTTTACATAACATGGACATAATATACAAAGATGAATTTATGTTATTTAACAAATGAATGCTGTAAATTCGTCTTACAAATTGGTCATTATATGACGTAACGCGCGAAGAAATAAACTCTTACATCGTCACAAAGCGTGAGCGAACGCTTTTTTATATTTTTTTAAAACTCATAGTTGGCCTACTATACATTATAAAGCCTTTGAAGCCTTTAAGACATTTGTAGGTATGTGCTTCAATTCCTATACGGGGTAATGAAATAGTTCATATTCATTTTAGGCAATGCCTTAGGGAATTTTGCGGAGAATAGGGAAATCCAGTGTCCTAATGAACCACGGAGTATTCTAACACTAGGTCTCAGTTTTCTCTGCCTACCCCGCTATGCGTGGCATACAGTGTGAAACTAAAAAATATAACCTTCACTGAATAGAGTTTAAGCTTACAACCGTTAATTTTAATCAAACGTTGTCTTATGACGCCATGATTTATTTATTGATTTTATACATTATACTTATACAGGGTGGAAGAGGCAGCGCTTCTTTTACTGAAACTGCATATAGGGTAAAATATTTCAAACCCAAAATTAAAAAAATTAATCACTGTACCTCAACGGTTTGGATGTAGGATTTTTTTTTCATTTCACGATTTTTATCCATACCTGTATTTCGTGTCACGCACACATACGTAAGTGACGTTGCCGCTTTGACAGGTAAGTGTGTGCGTGCCTATGTTATACTTTACAAATGGCGTTTTATTT
>JAEBDU010013189.1:0-15925 GCA_016802625.1 Heliconius numata
TGTTATTAGGCACGAGGTTTATATATAAATAGTCCTATTGGTCTTGTGATATCTGCAGACAGTCTGTTTATCTTGATAAATGTAGACGATGTGGATAAAGTCGAAGGCCATCGCTAGTATTATTATGATAACCAGATCACTTAATTTAATATAACATGTATACAAACACGTAGTTCTGCCGATACTCGCTTATCTTTTGTTTTTAAACGGCACAGTGTATTGACTGTTTTACTTGAGCGCTAATATAACACGTGTACACTATTACCAACTATAAAGATATTTGAAAGTCAATGCCTCCGTTTACTTGCAAGATACAACGAATTTCTAAATCTATTCTGCCGTTAAAAAAGGATAAAGTACTTATATATATAATCCATTTTTTTAAAGACGTCATATAAAAAAATATTATTTTCAATATTAATTTATCTAACTAAGCGTGACATAAACAATGAATCATGTGCTGGCGATTAAAATATCTTTTTATGTTAATAAACTTTTTATGATCTTATTATTTTCTTAGTAGTAGTGAATAATTGCTTAATTTTCCAGAGAGTCATCGTTTTTTATTTAATCAAGCGTTGTTTTTAAAATTAATATTTGGTATGAATCAGATAAAAAAAACCTATATCTTCACGGCATCGCTGCATTTAAAGATAAAAATATTACCAATAGATAACATATGTATGTGCTGATAGCCAATACTTTGACTGCCTTACGTACCGAAAAAATAAACTTTTTATTTTTCATAAAATATTTCATGACTAACCAATTTTACCTCCAGATATTAACCTGCAATACTACAAGGCCAAGTTTTTTTATAGACTTGTGTTAAACCATTAAAACACATTTAATTTACTGATATATATAAACCGAATATCTATATAAATATTATTGTTTACATTTTCTGGTGATTTTTACGACATGTGCTTAAAAATACCTACCAAAAAGTAACAACGAACTCGGCTAATTCGGCAGGAAAAAATCGCACAAAAACCGAGGGCAACGTCCGTTTTTAGCTATAGTTCAGCGAAACGGCCACCTCACCTCTACTTGCAAACATGTTTACAAATACTTACTTACGATGTGTAAAATAATTATTAATATGAACTCAATATGACGGACTTAAAGTTCGTTTTGAAACAATTGAAATATTTCACTTACTATCTTTTACGACTTCAAGTTTCTATGAATACATAAATAAGTACGAAACAGGTATTTAGTATTAAACAATAAAATTACAAAATCAATATTTTCATTGAGCAAATAAAACTTTTCTGATCAAACTTGTTAATACAAATGTAAATTGAATTACAATTTTATAAAATATTTATTAAAATAATCATCAATTTTACCATACTACTTTTAAATACAATATATTAACGAAAATTATATAGATAGTTAAGTATACAGCATACTACACGAAAGCATTGAAGACGTAAAGATTAATATTTTTATGTACCCAAACAAATACAATATAAATAAATAAACATAGAAAAAAAATTAAGTTTGAATGCCTGGTCTTATAAATTTTACTCTAATTATTGTTTCATATATATGAATAAACTATTTATATATCCAATTTCTTACAAATTATTAAAACAGAGATTATCATCTAAAGACAGTAGTAGTACATCTGTAATTATTTTCCAGTAGTAGTAGATTTTCTTTGAAAGACAGTTATTACGCAAGGTACATTGTAGCTATATAAATTATACAATCAAATAGGTCAAATCTCATTGTATACAGCCATGACCGTATTACAAGCACTATTGAGATCAAAAAGATAAATCATAAGTTTACCGAGTAAATATATCACCTAAGCGAGGTCCGACCAAAGATTTTTCCACTTCCCATGCGCGCAAGTGGATCGACAAGTTGAACCACTAACACAAAGATAACACCGTTCACATTACAGGCGTGTCTGCTCGGAGTTGTGTTTATTTACGTCCATCGTATTGTTTGTATACAGGCCGGCACGACTGCGCATCTGACTACGTCACTGCCCTCCCTGCCGCCTCCACCCCGACCCGCCGCGCACACCCGCAAACCCACACCGGGGTCGGCTCGCCTCACTCGCTGGCGGCTGGTCGCTCATTCATTCCACATTCGCAAACGCTGTTAGTTGCGCGTCCCCAGTGGAGCTCGTCCTTGTTAGCCATTCATAACAGCGATCAACGCTATGCTGAAAGAGACCTCGAGATATGACAGCCGCAACGCGAGCAGGGAAGACGGACGGCCTCTAGCCTCGTCGAGGCTACCTGCCATCGAGGAGCTTACGCTCGGGCTCAAGCAAAAGCTTCACCTGCAAGCTCGAGCGAGAGCCGCTCCGTACTACATAAGAAAGCAAGAACCAGTGGATCTCGTGGAAAGGTTACTGGAGCAGCGCGCCCTCGTCGCCGAGGCTGTGCGGAGACTGCAGGAAAAGAAACAACCGTGTCACGAAATATCAGTAGATTCTTAATTTATTTATGTTAATTAAACAAAACATTTTAGTTGTGAAAGTGTGGACCGTGTTGTGAAATCTGTGTGTAAGAAACGTGTCGGGTTACAATGGTGCTATATGCGGAAAGCGTGCGAGAGCGAGACGGCCGGCTATGACGTGTCACGCGCGGTACAAATCACGAGAACGAACCAAAATGGCCGCCGATACTCTACAATCATAATATTTATTCTTCATTTTATAGTGACCTTAACTGATCAAAGTACTGAATGACGTAATTAACTCTTAGTATTCGTATGCCTTCCATTATTATATTACTGTCTATTTTATTAATATTTACGTTTTCGTGACTTAAGAAGACTTAGCTGAGACATTTCCAAAAAATAAAGTTATTTAAATATTATTAATGTAAAGTATTCAATAGCTTTAAATACGTTTGTTTACGTTTGAAATTATGTATTCAATAGATGAATAACAAGTGACGTTTATCGATTATCAGTAATTTTTCCCTTGTGATGTTACGTGTCCTCAAAAAGTCTCTACATACATTTCAAATATCGTCTCATTAAATTGAATTAATAATAGTATATACGCATAATAACATAATCGGAACACCTTCCTAACGGAATCGTAAACATAACAGTAATACGGTTTAGATACAGTTATTTCCTCGCATGTCAAATATAAGTAAGGTAAAGTTATCGCTTAAGGTGGTATGGCAGGTGTTGTAAACTCAGATCTGCGGAACCCTAATCTGAATTACAATAACGCCTGTTACTTAGTAAATTTGTAGGCAATATTTTTTATTATAAATGTACCTATCTTTCTCTTTAGTACATCAACATTGTAATGTACAATTGTACCAAATCGGGTATAAAAATCAATGTAATATTACATGTGTGCATGTTTTAGTGCATTTTGTGATTTTAGATAGTTTAATTTATCGATCTTGTGATTTAGATAAGAATTAAAAGTTATCTAATAAATGGAATAAAATTTTAAGACTTTACTTGTTTTATTTTTATTTATATCTGTATAGTTATAAGTTTCAACATTGAACATAAAAAGTGCATTCTTGTACCAGGGTCATTTTATATTTGGATTTAAATATTACCTTCATATTTACACATAAGTAAAGTTTTTGCGAACAATTTGATATTAATTATGTAAATTACGCTTTAAGATAGTTACATAAAGTAGTTGAGGGAGGAAACAAGTGTCTGTTTCTAAAGAATAATTATTTTACATAATAGTAAAAAACAATCATGTTTATTTTTAAAAAACTTAACTCAAGGCGCGGAGCCATTAAAACATTTTTTAAGAAAAATATATATATTATTAATAAAAACATGTTATGTCCCAAATCCCTTATAACATTATCATAACAGCAAAATAACATTTTAGTAGTGGGGAAAAACTATGAGTAAATTTAAATCATATTTATATAAATTAAAATGGACCATAATAAAGGTCAAATGATAAAATAACACATTTAATTCAAATTTAAATTATGCATAACTTACGCCATCTGTTATCAAGTAGCAAAACTATATAAAGTTGTATTTTTTTTATATTACTACAGTTTTATTTTTGCAGTTGTTTCTGTATTTATTGTACTTTTTTAATTTTTTTTTAAATTCTAATAAATCTCACCATGGCAATTATTAGTCCTTTATTTCTTATTTCACTAATTATTAAATATATTATACGTTAGTGGTTTAGTTATATTACTATAAGAAGTGTCTTCGAAGGAAACGGAGTGTCTTAATACTAGGTTTATACTATGTTCCGCCTATCTTGCTATGTGCGAGATACATTGTAAAGCTAAAAAAATATGTTATATAATAAGCAATACATAATTATATTACTTTAATACGTAATAGTAGTTTCGTAATATTTTAAGGACAATATATTATGAACTCTCAGGAACCATGGTATAAAAACTATATTATCGTATCTGAACAAAATTTACTCATTACTCAATAATAAATAAAAATATAAGTAAACCCTACAGTCAAAAATCAACCAAACATTCTCGTTTCATCCTAATCCACCAAAATGCAAATATTATTTTGTTTTTTTTGGGACTTCATTTTCCAAAAGAAGGATGTCCTATATTCGTTAACTAATAAAGGAAAGTTATCCAAGCCAAAGTATCCATTATGATGGTATATCCATGGAATTGTATTTTTTATCGCTGGGTTCTGTTTGAACCGGCTTAAAGCCTTAAGATGACTGTGTCTATGTACCTCAGTTGTTACCTGGTTTTTGCAATCCTGCCATTATTGTTTAGCATCTTTGTTATTATATATAATAGTATAGTAACTTATTATTCTACCATTGTATCTAGTATAGTAACTTATTATTCTATCCACAGTCATTGAATAATGACTTAAAGTTTTAAAACCATAGAATCTAAGTTAATAAAATTCTTAACAAAGCTTGTAATTTTGTACCTGAAATCCAACAACAGCCTTAAAGTTACATAAATCTCTACTAAAATTTTCTTCATTTATTTAGTTTTACTATTGTTTATTCTCAATATTATAGATAAAATTTATAAAAGCGGTAGACCTTAACCATATACTTGTAATTAAGTGGGTACTCGTCTTATATGTAGGTAAAGTACGCCCGATCAGCTTGTTAACCTACTTCGATGACTATCGTTATAATAATATGTTATTTTATTTCTTAACAATAAAAAAACCGTGTGTATGTAACGAGGTTATATTTTTAACCGAAGGAGAAACATATATACCTACAGAATATTTAAAAAAATACATTAAATTTATAAAACCTTTATAATTTATATAATATATTGAAATGAATGTTTGATTGGAGAGCAAAAAAACATTATTTATTTTATACTTTCTTAGGTACTGTATAAAATCCTGAATGCGCAGCTGGTAATGTATGTTAAGACGAGAGCAAAGAAGGGGAGGACAATCAACTTGCTAGCATTTCATGCAGATTTCTATTGGTACTGCAAATGTATAGATTTAGTAGATTTTAAGTCTATAATAGGTTAGCTTAGTTATTTTTAAATTTCGAATCTAAGTAACCTAATTTGCATTTAAAAATTGCTAAATCTGTGGGCCGAATATGAAAATATGACCAAGATCTATTTACATATTGCCAGTGGACAATAATATTCATATTATTTCATTCATTGCCTTTACGTCTCATAAATTTTATACATTACCGAGGTATTATATAGAATACCCAAATTATACAGATTGCCGGTAACATATCCATCACATAACATTGACAAATATGATTTGATCATTTGACAGCTGAGAATGACAGAACAATCTGTTATTGTGAAATTGTGAATTTGTGATAGTGAATTGAGATATTGAGTGAATTGTATTATGTTCGTCCTTTTAATTATATTGCAGTAAGGTAATAAATTAAATACTTATATCGCTTTGCGTACGTCACCGCTCGCGTTTGACACATTTTGTTGCTAGCTTACTTCTTTATTTATTAATGATTCAGTGTATAATACAGTACTTGCGCGGCAGTGTTTATATTCTTGCGCACCAACTATATTCAGTTTAGTTCTTTGTAAGTTCAAAAGTTTTGCTATAATATAATTAACTATATAAGCCACGTACATGCAATTTAATATAATTTCCTATGCGCATAATATTTTAATAATAAGTTTTATTTTTTATTTACTATCGTTTTTTTACATTTACAGCAAAAATGGCAGATTCTTGGTCAATGGGTCCTGGTACTTTAGATGTGCCTTTGGCATTATATGCGAAGAATAGAGAAAGACTTGCGGAAAAACTACAAAGCGGCCAAATCGTAGTTCTTCAAGGTGGAGAAACTATCAATCATTATGATACCGATGTTGAATATGTTTTTAGACAGGTAAATATTTAATTTTAATATTAGTACATTAAATAAATATATTTTTACTAGTCATGAGTGGCTAAACTCAATACCAAATTTTGTCTTTACCAGATAACTGAAAATAACTCATACACTATATACTCACTCATAAGAGAAAGTGAAAATAACTCACTTCCCCCAGTCGGAATTGAACCTTCACAATAATGCCAAAATAAAAATTAATTATTTGCAATTCATATTTTAGGAAGCATACTTTACTTGGATATGTGGTGTCCGAGAGCCAGGTTGCTACTTTGCCTTAGATATAAAAACAAAACAATCCCACTTGTTTGTGCCGAGACTCCCACAAGAGTATGAAGTTTGGATGGGAAAACTGCTCTCATGTGGGGAGTTCCAGAAAATATATGGAATACATAATGTACATTATGTTGATGAGGTAAATTGTTAAAATAATGTGTTTCATTTGGCTTCATATAGATACATATAGCAGGGTTAAAACACTATTAGTCACACAAATGACGGAACTTTATACTTTATTTTGTCTTACTAGAGCAGAGTAATGAAAATAATTCATTTTACTTATAATAAATAATAATTTTAAAAAAAACATGTTAATATCTAGTTGAGTATGTAGCAAATATTTTATCTTAAAAGATATCATCTTATCATATAAATTAATAAAATTGTTATTAACATTTACTCTCTGTCCAGATACAATAAAATGTAATGTACAAAGAAATCCTAAAAATAGGAAAAGATGTTGACACTATATCCAATTTATTTCTTATATTATAATGTATTTATATTTTTTTTTTTTTATTATTATTATTTTATAGTATATTTAAGTTAAATAAAGTTAATATAGATTTTAAATGCAATAGGTATAATATAATATATTAGAATTATAAGAATATGTATATAAATGACATATAAAATATAAATAAATATTAGTAAGTAGGGGGGATAAAATAATACTGCAAAAATATATGTTCATATTATTTTTATTAATATGCTAAAGATATTAAAATATCACCTTTTATTTTATTTATTAATCTTTTTTTTTTTGTTACTCTGTCACCTTCATAATATCTTTTATTTCATCATAGTCTAGCGTTTGTAACCATTCGTTTATTGTTTTCTTTGTTTTATAATAATTAAGTTTATGAAGGTTTAGCTTTTTATTGATTTTATTTGCAACGTACAGGCCTAAGAATGAAGAAAATCTTTGAGTTAATATTTGCTTAGTTAACGGTACTATGCCTAATGGGTTAGTCCGTTTTTGGCTAGTTTTATTATTATTAAGTTTCTTGCTTGATTTCCATTGATTTAGTAAAAGTTGTTTAAAAAGTAATTAATATATATCAGTAATTCTCATATAACAAATGTTTTTTAATTTCAGATTACTGATGTTTTGAAATCTCTAAATCCTGAAAAATTATTGACTCTTGTAAGTACATATAATATGATAAAAACTATTTTCTACAAATTATTAAAATAAAACAGTATTTTACAATTTTTGTTTTACACAAATTTTGTGTTTTAAAAAAGTTAGATTTACAATATTTCCGACGCATAGGGAGTTATAAATTTGATGTATCTGTGTGTTTACCTGTTTGTCTGCCTGTGGCGTCATAGCTCCTAAATGGAAGAACCAATTTTAATCTAGTTGTTTGGCTAAAGCAAGTAACTAAATTGAGAATATTCTAAGTCATGACAAATAAAATATATTCAGACAATTAAAAATTATGACACATCAATGAATATGACGTAGAGTTATAGTGACATTTACTTTTCAGAGTACTTTTAGTCAGGGGTCTTAAATTTATAGTTATTAATGTTCATGAAATAAAATTATTAATTAATTCTAATGTTGATGAAATAAAAAAATAGATACAGGATATTTTATTGATGAATCTTTTCATTTCTGATTTCAGAGTGGACCAAACACTGATAGTGGTCTTACTACAAAGGAAGCTGTATTTTCCGGCATTGATGAGTAATTTATTTGTGTTTTATATATCTAGCATAAAATAACATTTTTGTCTTGCTACAAGCAATTTTGCTATTTATTTGTTATATCCTGTTATTATACTTTTTTTTACATTATTCTAGATTTGAAGTGGATAATGAAACATTGTTCCCAGTAATCGCGGAACTGTAAGTTATTTTTACATTATTTATTTATATTTAAAATAAAATGTGTTTTCATGTAACAAAGATTTTTTAAATATTTTACAGTATGATCGACAATCATCGGTCGTGCCCGCTTTAAAGTTAGGATTTCACAAATTGTGCGTATTGTTTACTAGGGAAGAAAATAATGAAAAGTAAAAAAAATCTAAAATCACTGAACAGTTTTTTTGTTGCCTATAGTAAGGTCAGGGCGGCCACGACGTAGATCGTACTGTAAATAAAAATAATTTAAGTAATTATTTTATTATTCATGCTTGTAAAGATAATAATTTTAACTGCATTATGCGATATCACCAAAACATTTGTGTTTTTATATATATACTAGAGACTTAAACGCGGCTTTGCTCGCTAAAACTGATTTGTTTATATTGTAGCAAAAGAATAATATTTATATATTTCTTTTTGTAAAAATTATACTACTTCCTTTCTTATACCTCTAGAAATATAAGCAAAGAAACGATTTTTAAATTTTGGCGTAAAATCGTAACAAACATTCTTACATTCACATTTATAATATTAGTATGATTACACAAGTGCTTATCTAGGGGAATTGTGCTCAAGATGGCATACTATGATAAGATGACACACTACCAATATTGATGAAACTATTAGCGCTAAGTGCGATCTTGTGACGTTTTACAGAGTGTCTGTAGATGCAGCTAGTGCTTAAATTCAGTATGGCTGAAAGTGAATGCAGATGAGCAAGTAATTCATGTTTTCGTTATTTTCAATTGCAACAAATTTTTCTTTCGCTTTTGCTTGATGGTGAAAAGACATGTAAGATAAAGATTTTTTATTTGAACTAATTATATATATAAAATAGGATTATTATATGACACAACTAACACTAAAAGCGCATCCTAACCTATAAACTTTTGTTACAACGGTTAAAATTAAATTCATATACCTATGGGGTAAGATGACATACAAAACGTGAGTTTAAGATGACATACTATCTTACCCTTATAAATAGAATTGATGTATTTTTTTTGCTTTACCTACAAAATGCCTGGCAATTACAAACGAATATATATTGGTCACAAGAAGACATGGATAAGGCTGCTAGAGCAACGGCATTCAATAGCCGCAAGTGACGAAGCTTATTTCCCTTTTGGAAAAGGAAGTGACTGATAACGGAATCCAACCTCATAAAATTTGCAACATGTATGAATCTGGTCTTAATACTGTTTAAAAGCCCCCCAGCAAAGAAGAAACTATTTATTTGTGAACTATGCTCGACAAATAATGATGGCGTTTTTATGCCATATACTAAGTATTTCATTTTACCCTGTAGATATGTCGTCTTACACTGGTCGACCTAAGTGCGATTTTTGTTTGTTTTTATGATGTTTGAAAGATGATTGTTCTGAAACTAAAATAATTTCGTTGATTATGAAATATATAATAGTATACGCAATATGCTGTTCTCAGATCACTTGATTTATTTGAAATATTTGTCTTGAAACAAAAAGTATGTCATCTTAAGCACAATTCCCCTACATACCAATATGAAAGTATATAATAATAATATTTATATTAAAGTATATAATAATATGGATTTTCTTATCTGATAATAGTGTCGTATTACAAATATCAATTGATAGGATACAATTTCATATTTCAATTAAATCGCTGTCTTAAATTCGATAATATTTTTAAACTTACGTAATAATGATATTTCAATTCTGGAGGAGGAGGATTTTTTTTGTCTGAAAAGTCAGAAATGTTGATAAAAGATTTTTTATATTTAAGTAAAATAGTAATAAGAAAAGTTAAATACCTTTTTAATTGAAGGCATAGTGGTGCAACGTTTTAGCTTCATTCAATTTGTTTTCAATTAGAATATATACAATTCAGGCCGATCTTTATAAGATTGGTCTGAAATCTGAATCATGTTAAGTTTCATGTGCGTTGCTTTAATACTTTACAAGGAGATAGCATTTAAAATACGATTGAGTTAACCAATAAAGAAGATCATAGGGTTACAATATTACGCCATTTTTCTGCTTACCCTGGCGCAGCGCAGAAGCTACAGCTGTAAAATTATTATTTCAATCGGAATATGTGTTTTAATGTCAATTCATCGATCTGTACCATTTATTTGTCGTAATTATTAATAAAATATTTCAAAATATTAATAAATTTCAGAAAACCTTGCCACCAAACTGTTTTTAAATAGTCATTAGATTCTAGTTCAGTGGGTTTCGGCACCCAAAATACTTGGAATAATTGAAAACATTTATATTTTTTATTTTAAATTACTTTTTTGCATTATCAGTCGAGTGATTAAAACACCTGAAGAAATAGAAGTGATGCGGTATATTTGCAAAGTATCGTCTGATGCTCACAAACAGGTACTCTACCATATTAGTTTATTTCTTATTAATAATTTAATATATTAAACTTTATATTTGAGAAATTATATTTAATAATCTTCCAGACTACAGAAGTATATATTAACAAATTTTTCGTTTTCATTACTTTTTGAATATTTTATACAAATTTTGCATAGTAGAGCTGTTGCTTTATACATATTTCTAACTTTTACAAAATGTTGTCTTTTTAAAAAAAAAAAATCCTTTTTTTTTGCATCATCATTCCCCTCTGCTTTGCAATCCGAATAAGACTTAAAAAAATTAGAAATAGTTCACAAATATTGATCACCGATACGTTTTCAGGTAATGCTATACACGAAACCCGGTCTCCTCGAATATCAGTGCGAGTCCATCTTCCTGGACCACTGCTACCGCGTGGGCGGGTGTCGCCACGTGTCCTACACCTGTATATGCGGCTCTGGACACAACGGAGCCACTCTGCACTATGGACACGCCGGAGCTCCCAATGTCAAGATGATCAAAGATGGTGATATGTGGTGGGTTAAATATCGTTTATTAAGTAAATCGTATTTGCTTATCTCTTTATTCAAATTATCAATTTTCATGTTCTTTGTATTTATTTTTTGTATTTAGTCTTTTCGATATGGGTGGCAACTACGCGGGATATGCGGCGGATATCACCTGTTCGTTTCCAGCAAATGGAAAATTTACATCGGACCAAAAACTTGTATATGAAGCTGTGTTAGCTGCTAGAGATGTTGTACTAAGGTAATATATATTTTTTAGCTTCCGGCTATATCCTGCATCTAGTAGGGTAGGTAGAGGGAATTAAGTGTTAAGACACTCCATTCCCCATTTTCATCAGAATTTTCGAAACTTTGCGTGTTGAGGAAAGAGATGAAAGTATTCAATATTTTATTTGCATGAGTAGTAATCGAACCCACAAAAGATGCGTTTACAGTCACACTGCGCCACAACGACCTCAACAATAGTAATATTTTTTTTTTAGGTAATATATTTTTTGTGTTGTATGTATGCGTTGAGTAACAGAGTGTTCATAAAATGATTTTAAATTTATTAAAAATTCATTTCCTACTCAATACGCAATTTTGAATTCAGGACAAAAATGAAGAATGAAATGTGACTTAATATCCGTTTTTTTTTCGCCTACTCTGTTATTTATAGGCTTGAAGCTGAATAAAAAAACACTAAAAGATTAGAAATGATCAAATAAAAATAATATTTTTTACATTGTAACTCAGCTTCACGCTGTATCCCGCACACAGCAGCGTAGAGGGAACATAGTGTTAACACACTCAGTTCTCCACTTACCGCCGATTTCTGGAGGCATTGCGTGTTGAGTGGCGAAACTCGACGCCACGCTTTTGCCTCGATACCAGAGCAAAGAAGAAACGGAACGGAGAAATTTAGTAAATATTTCTTTTTCTCAAGTGGGGATCGAACCCACAACCATCGCGTTGCAGTGACACCTTGTCCCGCTGCGCCTCGACTGCCTCATCCATTGTATATGTAATAATTAAAAGTTATTTTAATAATTTCTTACAAATAGAGAGGCGAAGCCCGGTGTTATGTGGCCCGACATGCATTTAGCGGCAAACCGCGCCATGTTAGGACATTTAAAGGAAGGCGGACTTCTTAAAGGGAATGTGGAAGAAATGATTGAGGTATAATATTAGTAAATATTTAAAAATAAATATAAACAAAGTGATATTAATAAAAAATTGTGTTTTTTCAGCCAGTGTAACAATATTAAATTAATTAAAAGATTAATTTATATAATATAAACACCCAGTCCATCCATTTACGATAAAGACAAAAATGAACAATGATACAAAATTGAATACCTTAATTTTAATAAAACATTAAAAGCTTTAAAACAAATAAATCAAAAAAGGTCTAGTTCAGTAAACATGGGAATTGGGGAAGCTGCACTGGCTTCTAATAATTTATTTTAATATAATATAATTTAATATGATTTTATTGCTTTTTATCTGTTGTAAAAATAAATTAACTAAATTTTTTGAGGATGTTAATAACCAAAGGCATCATTATCGCTAATTATTAAGTGTGATTCTATAAACAACAAATTAAAAAAAAAACTTCTCACGTCGATTCCTCTCAGGCCTGAACATTAACATGTGACGAATGAAACATATAACTTCTTATCTTAAGTAAAATGCTTTGGTCTTGACATTCCAGGCGGGTGTACACGGCGTCCTGCAGCCCCACGGGCTGGGGCACCTGCTGGGGCTGGACGTGCACGACGTAGGCGGGTACCTGCCGCACTGCCCACCGCGCGCCCCGCACGCGCCCCTCGCGCGTCTGCGCACCGCGCGTCCTCTCCTCGCCCACATGTGCCTTACTGTAGAGCCCGGCTGCTACTTTATTGATAGGGTGTGTATGTTTTTGTTTATCTTTTTGCTTGTTTATTTTTTTTTAGTTTCACACTTTATTCTACGTATGACAGACATATGGAACATATTGACCGAAATTTCGGTGACGGATGACGAAAATTCAGTGACAATTAAGGGAGTCCATTTCCATTTTTGAGAATTTTCGAGACATAGCTTGTGGCGGAACTCAACCCAGCCCTTTGTCCAGAGACCAGAGCGAAGAAATAGAAAATAGAATGAAGAATTTATGTAATATCTATGCCACTGCGCATAAAACATTTAAATTGTTTCTTATTATAATCGTTACAAAAATTTTATTCATACAACTTGAATGAATTTTAATTACTACAGAAACTTGCTCAATTTTTTTTTTATATTGCAAGTAAATCTTATTACTTATTAACATTTAATTTTATATTTTTTCTGATTTTTAATTGTAGCTCTTAAACAATGCACAAGCGGACCCAAAGCAATCTAAATTCTTTAATTGGGACAGAGTGAACCAACTCAGAGGCTTTGGCGGTGTTCGTATTGAAGACGATGTGCTTATTACTGAAACTGGCGTGGAGAATTTAACTTTTGTACCTAGAACGTAAGTTTTGTAATGATATAACTTCAATATACAATACGGTTGACGAGTCGTGGCCGCGTGAAATTAACTGTAGATGGATTGATGGATGTAGATTTTTTAGGAAATTTCTAATTTTTTTTAAATATCTTCTTTCCTAAAGCACAATTTCAGAATGCCTAAATTACTATACCTATATCTATAAAAATAATTATTGTATTAATTACTTTGTCATTCATACTAAGTTAATTTTAACATTTTTATTATAGTGTTGCAGAAATTGAAGAATTTATGGCTAATGGAGCTAACTTCAAGTAAATATTTGCGGGAATTGCAACCAAATTCACATAAAATAAGAGCGCTTTTCTATAGTTTTAAGCAATGTTTATTTAAATTAAGTTAAATGTTTTATTAATCATTGATGAAAATATATTTTATTATGTTATCAAACAGATGTTTATTTCTTTTTGGCATCTTAATTAAAAATAATAATAATATTAAATACATGAATGGCGTAGATCTTGTGTGTATATATAATAATAAAATAAATAATTTTAAAAAAGTAACTGTATAAAACTAAAAAAAGTAGTTTTAATTACTTGAAGGATTATTTTTATTTCACACTTTAACTTATTAAGATTTATTAGCTTCTTCTTAAGTTTTATTTGGGTCATAGACATAGACGGAAAATTTTGCAATCTCATTATTTCATTGAGAGAGTTAATTAATGATTCACTACAAATTTTCCCAAAAAAGGAATGGAGCAAAACTGTACGCGTTTACGACTACACACTTAAGTATGGCAGTTGAGGCCAGTCGTGGCGCAGAGGCACAAAGTGTGACTGTAGAACTGACTGGTTGTGAGTTCAATCTCCACTCGAGAGGATGAAATATTTATTTAAATTTACATTTCCATTTCTTCACTCTGGTGTCGAGGCAAAAGCGAAGCGTTGAATTCCGCCAGTCAACACGGAATGCCTCCAGAATTCGGCGGAAAGTATAGAATAGAGTGTCTTAACACTAAGTTCCCTCTGCCTACTGTTGTGTGCGGGATAAAGCGTGAAGCTGAAAAAAAATTACTTATGCCGTCGTCGTGCAGTCATAAATGCGACGGTTGTGGGTTCGATTCTCACTTGGGGGAATGTAGTATTTTTAATATATTCCTTATGTCGCTCTTGTAACCAGGCAAAGCGCAGCGTTGAATTGCGCCAATCAACACGAAATGCATGAAGTATTCGGTGGTAAGTGGGAAACGAAAGTGTGTTAATGGGGTACGGGCGGCCTCAACGTTGCCAGGTTCCCTCTGCCTACCCGGCTATATGCGGAATACGGCAAGAAGCTAAAAAAAATTTTTTTTTATCATATACTCCTAACGATTTTTGGGATATAGAATAAAATTACAAGATTAATCCATATTATTATAATTTTATTGTGACTCTGTATAACTATGTAATATCACGTCAAAGGATTCATTGCTTCAGCATTAAAAATCACATAAAATTGTATAACATTTAATTAAATTTTTGAAAACTATATGAAAATAAAAAAATCCAAAACAATAATAAAACCATTAAGTATATGGATATTGTATGGTGTACCACAGTGTAGAAAGTACATTAAATATATGAACAAGGCACGTTACGCATTAATATTATTATAATTAAATATTATTTTAAATGAGATCAAATCAGAAAATATTAATAAAGAGCAAAATTAACTGCATGGTCATAATGGTTGTGGGTTCAATTTCTGCTCAAGTCAGGGAATACATTTCTTTCTTGTTCTCGCTCTGGTCAAAACAAAACACGCGGCGTTGAGTTCCGCCACTCAACATGTAATATCTCGAAAATTGGGCAGCTTATATGAAATTGTGTCTTAACACAAGGTTCCCTTTAAATCTGCTAAGCGATAAAAAAAGTATAGTACAGTCATCCAGTTGTGGCTATCCTGCGCCCTTAGGTTTTCTGAACTTATGCGCATTGTTCACTCAGAATGAAAATATTTTAAAAAGAAAAAATCCTAAAATCAAATTTGTGCAACTGTCTACAGCTAACTTCAGGGCAGCCCCACAACTTGTTGGTCAAACTGTAAAGCTACTATTACAAACAATACA
>JAEBDU010013189.1:15935-72010 GCA_016802625.1 Heliconius numata
AATAAGGTGTTATATATTTGCAAATGACTAGGAAGTGCAGTGTGTTGGTTGACATCATCTATACTATTGGTAACTTTTTCATCACATATTCTACAAATATAGTCATCAGAGGCTGAAGCATTCATTAAATAGTGTAAGTCAGATAGGGTGTTCATTGTATGTTTTACTGTGTTAGAATGTTTTTGGAAACCTTTAATACTAATGAAAACGTTACAATAAGAACAAAACTGTTTTTCATATATATTCTCCACTTGTTTAATTTGGCCATTATTTAATTTTGTATCTGAATTAGTATTTTGAACATTCTGTGTCGCCAAAACTATTAATTTATCTTCCTTCTTAGCAGTGGTCATATTTGGAACCATATTAATAGCTTTTTCAAATGAATTTTGAGATGTATCTTTCGCTTGAGCAGTGTCTACAGACTGTATATTACTCAGCTGGGAGAGAGATGTTGTGTTATTGTTTTGTTTATTTTCAAATATAAGAAACTGTTTAATATTATTCAAATGTCCAGTACTCGAAACATGTGAGGTGACCTTGGAACCTTCAAGTTCCACATTGCATAGTACACAATGGTTTCGGATGTCAGATATCTAGAAAAAAATATAAGAACTCGCATAAAAATTGATACTGCTTCCCACCACCTATCCCACTTTAAGCAGGATAGAGTATGAAGTTATAAAAACAAATAATTATTTAAAATTCAACTTACGTATCTTAAGCAGTGCTTGTTCCTTAATGGTAAACACATTAGTCTTTTATGACAATCAGTCAAAATATGTTCTTGTCTTTTTACTTTACTGAATATTTCTTTACATAGAAGACAGGAGCTAAATCTCCTTGACAAATCTACAAATCCATGAAAATTTTCAACATTTACTCTTACAACACTCTCATCAATTGTTGTTATATTTAATGTATATTCATTGAAAACTTTGAAATTCATCTCCTGACTGATATATTGTTCCTTTAAAATAGCAATGTAGTCTTCTAATCCTATATATGATTTATTCTCATTTATCTTTGATATAGACATTTCTTCAGATATTTTTTTATTTTCAGGTATTTGTTTTATCTTTTCTTGTGTATTACAATTTGTTATTTCTGTAATACTTTTGTTCACTGTTGACATTTTATATCCTCCATCCTTTGAAAAATTTATGTTGTCTCCTAATCCTGTAATATTTGTTTCATTCTTATTTATTTTTATTATAGATTTTTCTTCAGAGATAGAATCTGCTGTCTGTATAATACTTGTGCTTGCATTTGATGTTTTATATTTTATAATTTCATTTTCACCATACTCTTTATTACAATATATGTAAAGGAAATCTATTAGGATTTTTTCTACAAAAAGTGAGTTTTTATGTCCAATAGAATTTTCATGATTGATTTTTTCTTTGCCATCAATAGTTATCGTACATACAGTACAAAAATAGATTGATGAATTATTTTTGTTATTATATTCACAATGACAATTTACATGTTTTTGCAATCTTTGTATAGCTTCATTGGCTATTTTAATATTTATCTCATGTTTCACACTATTTCTATGTTCATAATAAAATTGTTCTGGCACATCTATTTTACAGATATGACATTGGATATATTCTATGTCTTCTTCATAATTTATTGGTTCTGAAAATAATATGTTAATGGTAGTTTATTCAGCTCAGTTATTTATTCATGGCTTTAGCTATATAATAATTATTTACATACACATAATCATTATTTCTTTATTAATATGAGTGATAATAATATGGAAATATACTGAACAACACTAAGATCTGAAGAAGTTCTCAAAAAGCCACAATCACAGGATATGTAACAATAAATTATGCAATGCCAAACTACCTTGTACAACATAAGTAGTTCACTTTACAATAAAATAAATAAAATATGCAACATTTACAAATGGGTGTTTGGTTTGGGGAGCCACATGCAATTCCAATATAAAAAAAATTCAAACTGCCCAGAACTACATTCTGAAGCAAATCAGTAACGCACCTTGGTTCATTCGAAATAATGAAATTCATGAATTCCTAGAGATGCCTACAGTGAGAGAGGAAATTCAGACATTTGCAGGCAAATACAAACTAAGACTGGACGGCTATCCCAATAAGCTTGCTGTCCAGCTAACCTTACCTGATCTACTAAATCATCTTAAACAACGCAGAACATTGAACCTTAGCAATGCTGACTGAGTACTAAGTCAATATAAATATGGAAGATGTTCCTGCTGGGGATCATCTTTACACTGATAATCAACTCCAAACACATCTGCTCATAATCAGACAGACTGATTGCAAGATATAATATATGAATAAAAAAAAAAAGAAAAATTTACAAATGGGTGTGATTTAGAATGTAAAGCATGTCTTGTGACAAGACTGAAAGTACTACACACCCAGTAATGACCAACAATCAGTTTTTAACTTTACCCATTGAATGCATATTCTTTTCTTATATATACTTCCATTTTAGTTCTTAATAATTTTTATTTTCATTATATTTTATATTTATTATATCAAAATATATGCCACCCATCTTTACTTCATATAGAAGAGATTTTATAGTGTATTTCCATTTTTTCTTATATAAGTAATAATGAGAAAATAAGATATTGGTTGTTATATGTCAATAAAATACATAAAATGATTTAAAACAAGATGCATAAATACCTTCATTTACATCCAAATCTTTGTCTGTCTGTACTTCAAATTCATAATAAAATTTATCATTAAAACAAACATCTTGTTTTGAAGATGTTCTTTGATGTCTGTTTAGTTGATGCTCAAAGCAGTCCTTTAAGAAGGTTACATCTAAGGCATCCAAAGATATTGCACAAGCGCTTGAGATTTGAGAATCCATAATATTCTGAAATTAAAAGTCATGAAAAATAATGAGTTGAACTAAGTAATACTAAGTTTAGTTAGTAGTAATGATATTTATTTATCTAGAGATATAAAATTAAGCTGTTTACGAATAGTCATGTATTCTGTATTTATCTAATTTAAAATTTGTAATTTAGAGATGTGTAGTTTATTAATTTTAATAAATTAAATATCCTAACTACTAAATAAGCTTAAAAAAAATGTATTTAGTAAGTCTCCTCTTGATACTCTAACATATTATTATCAGCTTGGATTTTTTTAAAGATTAAATCATAAATTTATCTATAAGTATGTAACATGTTCTTATAACTATACTATACATTTGTAAATATACTGTAAAAAATTAACATTATGTAGTAACAAATATTTAAACTCTTCATTTAATATTACAACATAAAGAGAAAAAATCTATTACTTATTTACCCTTACCATCTACTAATAACCATGAGAGACTGCAAATTATATGTATTTCAAACCTTGAAGATAAAACACAAAAATATCAATTACAATTTGCAGTCGTATCAGTTTTATCAGATCATTTTTGGGATTCCCCCCGTTAATAGATAACAAAAGCCTAGAAAATCTTTGAAAGTTCGTATGAATAAATCCTAATATTTAGCAAAAAAATATGTAGTGAAGTAGTCAGTTTTAAAAGTTTAATAGCAATAACAGAAAGTTTAAAAGTTTAAACGGGGTTTAAACAGAATTGAACGAAACAATGGTATTGCACTGCGAAGTGAAGATGTCAATGTCAAGTTGATATAAAATAAATAGTTGCATAGTTAATACACATATACTAGAAAACACAGATTATATAAAAAAAATTAAGTTCTTGTTGATAAAGTAGTTTAAGTGGTGGATAGAAACGGTCTTAGAGTATTAAAAAAACATTTTAACAATACCCTCAACTTAAAATATATATCCATATAGAAGTATGTGTACATATTGGATTTTCATTTTATGGATGTGTTTTTATGCTCATATACAGGATGAAAGTGTCAGCACCACTTTAAATGTTTTGACACCAGTTTTGACTACTCTCATAATCATCATCATCATCATCAGCCTGTCCACGAGGATCACTGCTGGACATAGGCCTCGCCAATGGCACGCCACTGAGCTCGATCTTCAGCTCTTCGCATCCAGCCGCTGCCCGCTACTTTGCGAATATCGTCACCCCATTTAGCTGGAGGACGTCCTACATTACGCTTGCCGAGGCGTGGTCTCCACTGCAGAACGCGCTTACCCCAACGGTCATCGGTTCTGCGGCAAATGTGACCAGCCCATTACCACTTCAGCCTGCTAATCCTTTGGGCTATGTCGATAGCATTGGTTCTCTGTCGGATAACTTCATTTTAACTTCATTTTCAAACAATGTAAATAATAAAATTATCGTTTTAAAATAAAACGTCATTTGTGAAGATAGCATAAACACGCACACACTGTCCGCTTTGACAGGCAGGCGCAACGTCGCACACGTATGTGTGCGTCACACGAAATACAGGTATGGATAAAAATCATGAAATGAAAAAAAAATTCTACGTCAAAAATCCACGTCGTTGAGGTACCTTGAATAATTTCTTTAGTTCTGGGCTTAAAATATTTTACCCTATATGCAGATTCAGTAAAAGGAGCGCTGCCTCCTCCACCCTATATCAAAATACAAAAATATAGGCTATTGTATTTAGGATCAGGATGTACGATCAATTGAAAAACAAGACAACATTTTATGTTTGTATTGTTTATTGATATTTTAAATTAAAACATAATATTGTAATCATAAATCATCAGTCGAAACAAAAATAAAATATTTACATACTAAATAAAATATCATTTTGCGCATTGCATTGTGCACAAAAAATTGCGCATGAATAAAACATTATCGTATTATTAATATTAAATACATTGTATATAAAATTATCTTAAAAATTTACAAAAACAAGAAAATATTATATACTTAAGAATCTTTCGCTATCTTTAAAAATGTCCCGAGCGTCTATATGGATTATTCCACGCACTGTGAGATAATTTTTTACTATCCTAATTTTTAATAAGTTACTAACAATTTCGAAAGAAAAGATAAAAGCTGAAGACTTAACTGCTTTTCGTACAGAGTAAGCCAAGCCGGTGTTATAAGTATATCTGTTGACGATTTCGTATTGATAAAAAATATTTTAAATTGTTACCTTTTACACAATATATGAATAAGTACTAAAATTATAAATCCCGCTCTTTGCGAAAGAGACCCGCTTTTTTGCTTAAAACTTTTAAAAATCTCATTTTTACCCAAGAAAGGATTTGACAATGCTGGTATTTACCCTAACCTTTAATTTAATATCTCAGACGCTGTTCTTTAAGAATAATATATACACTATAATTTATAAGCAAATTCTGTAAGTAAAAACATCGGTAACCGGTACTATTATATTTTTAAATTTCAATATATTATTTGTAATAATCCAAACCTTGTATAGCATAACTATTTGTTTTATAATTTTACACAATACAGAAAATTATTTATATTTATATGGAAAACATTATTATTACCTATACACATGTTTCGCTAAACATGTTACATTACACACAACTTTAAAAAATAAATAAATAAAAAACACCTTGCGTTTTTTTAACGTTTAGCATTCCAAACTACTTACATCGTTGTGATATTAATATAATATGCTATATAAAAAGCTAAAATCCATTATAAAAATTTGCCAACTTTAAATACATAAGCGATAAATAAACAGATCCAGTGTTCAAACATATTGGAAAAAATAACAATATTTTTACAACATTTACATGAAAATAATTTCTACGTAATAATCATTACTTTTAAAATAAATATAAGTAAGTATAGATCGACAAGAACTTTATAAATTATCTGAGGAACCTTCAGCCTGAGCGTTGTGATGCTAAAGTACAGAAGAGCGCGACGCTAAGTGAAATATATTACACCAGTTTATATGTTAATATAATATAAAGCGACGCCGAACCCCGCATATTTAATATTATGCACGCGAGTGTACATTTGAATCGTGCCCATATTCTCAAACATCATAAAGTTTTTGACGAATGAAGTATATAAAATACAATTGTTGTTCGACAACATTTTGTCAATCTTTATTTGGACATATCAGTGGGAATTTGAGGGGGGACGTCGAGGTCATTCGGGAGAGGGAGTTTGAGCGAGGGGAGCGGGGAGAGTGGGGGGAGTGAGAGCAGCGCGCGGCGGGATAGGGCCGCACGCGCAGTTCCTCCGCACTTCTAAATGAGCCCCGCGTTACTCTCCTTCTGTATAGTGATGTGACAGACGATTCTTGCAACAGACATCTAGATTGAAAATAAAAACTTATATATAACAAAAAAAAACATATAAAATTAATTAAAATATCTTTACATATTGTGTGTGGTGCATGTTAATCTATATATATAAAATCGAAAGGTCACTCATTCATCACGAAATCTCAGAAACTACAAGTGCTAGGAATCTCAAATTTTTCATAGAAGTTATCTATAGGACGTAGGTGCTCGCTAAGACGGGAATTTGCAATATTCGACTTCGAAGGGGTTGTTTTTGGGGGTGAAGGTTTGTATGAAACTTCATTACTACAAATGCTAGGAGGCTCAAATTTTGCGTGGACGTCACTTATAGGACGTAGGTACTCATGGAGACAGAAATTAATAATAACATAGATCACGCAGGCGAAGCCGCGGGTGGGCCGCTAGTATAAAATATTTATAGCTTTGCTTTAAGGTTGGAATAAATAAGAAACATCAAAAGTAGCTATGCGACGAAACCTTTTCTACTTTCTACATTTAATAGAATGCCATTATGCCTAACCAGGATAAGTAAAAAGAAATATTTATGGAAACTATACTTAAATATATTATATTTTCAATGAACATGTACGAAAAAAATATTTGCAAACCGTACTTTTCCAATTCGCTAAGCTGTTGCTTAGGAGTGGAGGCAGCGACTGGTCGGTTGCGGCCAAGTCTTGCCCTCGTTGCCTCAAGCATATGCTGCGTTACTAATGGCTGTGGCTCTTTTTGAACGGGCTTTGGTCGCACTGGATTGTCCTTTGGAATATATAGGATTATTTAAAAATCATAATATATTACATCTCATTCAATTAGATACCACTTGAGAAAATGAAATATTTAATTTTAAATCTTTTAATTTTCATTTCTTCGCACTGGTAACAAGACAAACAAGGCATTGAGTTCAACCACTCCAAGCAATGCTTCCAGAATTTGGCGGAAAGTGAGGAACGGAAATGTCTTAACGGGAACGGACTGTCTGAATATCAGGTTCCCAGACTTAATGCTTTTGGGATCCATTTACGCTAATTATTTTCATAAATTAATTTACGCTAATAATTTCCCTGCGATAAAATTTCACAGAACGTAGAGAATGGAGTGTTTATTACTAAGCTTAACAGAAAAAAGTATGAAGATGCAATTTCTATAAGATTCTTAGCTTCATAATCTCCACATTCATTCATAAAACAGAGTGAGTAAACTCCATGTTCCCTGTGCCTACCGCAGAGTAACATATATCGATAATCTATATGCGGAATACAGAGTAGATTTAATAAAGATACCTTAGTTTTCCGTAATTTCACATTCGCTATGTCCTGAGGTGTGATCGTGAGACGAGGTCCCACTATCCTGGGCGGTGCTGACCCACATCGCGGTATAGTGTGTGCTCGGACTGGCAGCTTGCTTGGCGGTGGAGGAGGGGGTGGTGGCGGCGGTGGAGGGGGAGGCGGCGGTGGTGGACAAGATGGCGGACACGGTGGTGTACTTTGAGGTGGTTGTTGGCTGTAACAAGGAAATAGTTGAATTTGAGTTTGAAATTTGAAATCTGACTCATAAAATACTCTTGATTTAACAACTTAACGTTTCATAAATATCTCCGTCCCTCCAGTAATGCGTCTATATTTCTATAACGTAATATTATAATGGTCTCAAGAAGCTCCCCCGGGCAACCGAGGGTCTCATCCGGCTGGACTGACCGCCCAGGTAGCATCACGCCCATCACCCACAGGGCCATCGGCCAAACCCAAAGACGCGCACATATTCGTGCGCAGAGCCAGAAAATCACGGCCAGAGGGCATAGCCCTGATGCCGTCTATCTTCTCCCCCCGCGGAGGTTGAGACAGTTGAATATATGATGATCCTAAGGTAAAACGCACGCACAGCCGTAACCGCTGTGCATAGAAACGTGAAATTTGGACAGATGTTTATTTTTGTAATCTGAACATCCACTAAGGGGTTTAAAACAATTTAAACCCTAAAATGATGAAATAGGCGTTGAAAGTTTTTTTTAAATCGGTACCGATTTTTATAAAATTTGAAATTTAGGCTCTTAAAAATATTTCATTGGACACATGTTTCATGGTTTATTAGAATTCATCCGGGTAAGGGTCCAAATAAGCAGGAGAAGCTGCGCGCGTCTGCTAGTATAAGTAGGTATAAATAATGACGAGAAAATGCACATCGATGTCCAACCTTTCGATAATTTTTACATCATATTACCTAGAAATCTTACTGTTATAACAGTTTACAAGGAATGACTAAATAATTACTGAATAAACCTATCTTTAGTTAAGTTTTAATGAAGGTTAATTGAATTGACCATTGTCTGGGCTAAGAAAGGAAGTAACATATTACATGCTGTATCATATACCTACGCCACAATGTCTATTTTATTTATAAACAGTTTCTAGCAATTTCTTACACATTATTATTATTTAGGTATATTATTTCAGCTTCATGCTGTGTCTCACACGTAACAGCGTAGACAGAAGAAACCTGGGAACTTAGTGTTAAGACTTAAGACACTTACGTTCTCTATTTTCCGACTTTTAAAGGCATTGCGTGTTGTGTGGTGGGACTCTACGCCGCAGTTTTGCCTCGTTACCACAGCGAAAATATTTCGTTGAAATTTTTCGTTTCCTCGAATGGGAATTGAAATGTGGATTCGATTTTACAGTCGCACTTGGCTTCGGCAATCAGATTTAATTTAAAGTTTGTAAATAAGTTATTATAATTTAAATATTTCAAACTTAATGATGCCTAGGAAAAGAAATGATCAAAGATAATTTGATTACTCAGTCAGTTCCTAATACGCCTTGATGCTGAGGCCGTCAGAAATTTAAAGACATTTAAACGCATGTTTGCGTATTTCAATCTAAATTAAAAATATTAGGCATATTAAATGTTAATTACCTTACTTTTCTTTCTAGCTCTGCTAATTTCGTTAACATTTTCTTCATTTCATCCTGCAAAGTTTCATTTTCGCGTACCAAGCGATTGTGCTTTTCGTCAACCTCTTCAAGGAACTTTTTGAGTTGCTTAACTTCTTCCGCTAAAATGTTTTCTTTATTTTCATCACATCTAGCCGGGTCCCGAAGTATATCAGTATATAACCCAGTAATGGATTGAAATCCCTGTTAATTACTTAATTATGATTACTCATGGTTTTAAATATTATGAGTGTTAAATTATAAATATTTTAATAGGAACAATACAGTGGTGTACTCGTACAGTCGCGTTGTACATACGTTTATTCTAAAGAACGACAAGAAACCAGAATGTCGGTTGTTATTCTTGCTACAACAATATGATATACTAGTATATGAACCCGTGCCTC
This sequence comes from Heliconius numata, assembly GCA_016802625.1. Taxonomy (NCBI): domain Eukaryota; kingdom Metazoa; phylum Arthropoda; class Insecta; order Lepidoptera; family Nymphalidae; genus Heliconius; species Heliconius numata. The sequence goes on from JAEBDU010013189.1 coordinate 25,491, forward strand.
TTGGAAACTTTCCAAGCGCGCTATACATTTTCTAAGAGTATTTTTCTTTCCTAAGTGTGGAATAACATTTTAAAAATGATAAAAACAATGTTTCTATTTGATTGCTCAACTGTTTACTATTACTAAGTAATATAATATAATAAAATAATCATACCTTTTTGCCAATCCACGTACACAAATCTATTAGTCGCCCTGCCTTTGTCCGGTTGCTGCGCCGAAGCGGCTTCTCCTTCCTGGGAGTGCCACCTGAGAATGCATACCATAAAGTCTCCCCCAATACCTCACAAGCATATTTTTCTCTCTCCAAATTTACCACAACACTATTTTGAAAAATCATATCAAAAAGTTTACATAACATTACACAAATATAAAGAATATCTTTGCACTGGCCTTCACTTTTATAAACTTAATTTATCTGCTCGGCCGTTAAAGTTTGAAGTGTCGGTGATGATGTCATGACACTATATTTGCCTACTGAGAGTCTGAGACAGGTTTAATTTGATAAAAATAAAAGTTATCTAAGTGACAAAGTCGCGTCCAAATTTTAATGCAATGTTTGACCCAATGCCCCTTTTATGATAGAACTATACACAACTTTTTTGGTTAAACATTTTATGTTTCATATACGTATAGTATCCATTATCTTTCGTATTTATACAAATTGTGAAATAAAGTTTAAATTATTTTACATTGTATCCCTTACATAGCAGGGTAGACAGAGGGAACCTAGTGTTAAGACACTCTGTGCCTCATTTTTTGCCGAATTGTGGAGGCATTGCGTGTTGAGTGGCGGAACTCAACGCCACGATTTGCCTCGTTACTAGAGCGAGGAAATGAAATTTTCAATTATTTCACTTCCTTGAGTGGGAGTCGAACTCACAACCTGTCGCGCAGGAAACAACAGTTATTTACAAGTGAAATATGTCAAATTATAGTAGGTAAGCCTGTCTACAAACTATAAACGAACTTTTTTAATATACTTATGTAGATAATATTAAAAAATAATGAAACATACCTGACGAATTGTTATCTGGGAAACGTCTACAAAAGTAATTACTTTTTCCAGATCTATGGAATATGTTTCTTAATAGGCTCGAATCTGATTTCCGTCTTCTTTTACGTGTTTTATATGAATAGTTACTGCTAGCTGATTTAAATGATACGTCCGATTCGGAATATAATTCATTAGAGGGAATTCGATCCAGGGGTCTTTCGTTTATGTCTGAACTGCTCGATGTACTTGACTCCGTACATTTCGTCTTCTTTGTAGGACGTTTTTCCTTATTGTCTTCAAAGGAATCGTGTCTTAATCGTTTATTGCGTAAAAATTTTTCGTCGTTTGACGAAGAATCTTCTAACTTGAAGTCTTTACTGAAGGATAGATTCACGTCAATTATGCTGTCTTGTTGAGAACTTACAATCTCAGTTTGTGTAGAACCGTCGACTTTGCTATCAGCTGATTCTGTGTCAATCATAATACTAAGAAAAGGTGGAGTCTTATCGCATTCATTAGTTTTTGTCTCTTGGAAGGACACATAATAACTTTTATCCCACGACGTGTCTAGGTGATACTGGGTATCACATTTACGAACAGCTTCGATGGATTCACTACTTATTTGTTCATTTTCTTCCGGAGACTCATTGCCAAAACTTTCTTTGCTTATATCAAAAGTTGTCATTTTATTTTTATTTTACACTTGAATGCCAGCCTGGCTACAAAGAGTTTTAACTTAATGTAGTATTATGTTACAATTAGCACTTCTATAAGATATTTCTTGATTCCTTTGAATTATATATCACCCAAATTTCTGTGTTATCATTATTGAACGAATAAAAATTTACTTTTAACCGAGTCATTATTTTTAAGTTTAATTTTCTTCGCCTACCGTCTTATAAAATCAATATCTAAATGTTATATTTTATTTCAAAAGATTGAATGTGTTTCTAGAATTAGATTGTCTCTTGAAATTGAACAAAAGATGGCAATAATTTAATTAAAATTCTTATTACAAATATTTAAATTTAAATAATTAAAAACGCATATAATATGTTAACTATCTCCAATAAGCTAATGTAGTCAATAATTTCCTTTTTAAACAAAAACATCACGAATATTGAAAGACGCTTGCTAAAATACATTAAATTACTTAAGTAAAATATAATAGTGGAAACTGTAATTAAGTCGACTAAGCCATTTTATGAGACTAGCTTGAAGAAACGCCCAGACAAACAGACAAAAAAAATGTTTTTGGTTCCGTACGTGTGTACGGAATGTGTGTAAGCAACTATAATCAGCTGACCAGTGACTCCTAAAAACTGTCAAACTTCAAAGTCAGCTGTTAGTTGTCAAATCCTTAGTACTTTGCGTAACTATGGCGTAAGGAATTCGTCAAAATGTTCAATTAGTATAATATTTACAATAATAATCTATAATAATAAGTATATTTAACAACTAATCTATGATCAACCGATTATATTTAAAAACAAATTATACTATTTTGTGTCATGCGTCACTATGTTTTTAAGAAAAAGGTTTTTTATTGCATTTTCCTTATAATAATATTCATAATCTTTCTGCATCCTGACAGAAATGCTAGAGGAATCTATGAATATATTAAAAAAGAAAACATTTTGAATAATTTACGACAAGAAACCGCTGATAATTTCTCAAGTACTGCTATAGCCGATTGCGATTATTACGACGTTATTTACGACGATACAACTTTACCAATAAGTATTGTTGATGGTGATTTAATCGAAGGCCACAAAATTAAAGAAGGTGGTGAATATGCCCCAGCTGAGTGTAGACCTAAATACAGTACCGCAATTATTGTTCCATACAGGTATTTACAGATACATGAAACTATAATATTTCCTCCTAGCGAATTAATAAATAAATATATTATTTCTTTATCCAGAGACCGAGCAGAACAATTGCGTGGTTTCTTGGTATATATGCACATGTTTCTTAGAAGACAGCTTGTTCACTATAGAATCTATGTTGTGGAACAAGTCGATTCTCGTCCATTCAACAAAGCCAAGTTGATGAATATTGGTGCGTTGACCGCTATGCGAGCTGGATATCCTTGCCTTATATTACATGACATAGACTTGCTACCATTGAGACCAGCGAACTTGTATGCTTGTACAAAACTCCCACGACACATGTCAGCAAGCATTAACAAATTTAGGTAATCTTAAAAAAAATTTTAACATAGCATTCTGACTAGTTATTTAAAATATTTTCACTGAAAAGTGTATTTTACCATATTACTTTTTTAAAAAGAAAATACTAGCAATATAAATCTATTCATAATTAATAATTAAATAGGTATTATTGATTAAGCATTACCTTCTTCTTCGGCTTCTGGCATTAAAGGTAATGTTTGTGAGTTTAATTCTCATTTGAGAAATTAATTATTTAACATTTCTTTGCTCTGATAGAAAGTGCGGTGTTGAGTTCTACAACCACTCAACAAGCTTGCAACTTTAAAAATTATAATTTGAACAAATTATAAAATTTATTTCTTTATTACAGATTTGTATTACCATATCTCAATATTCTCAATGGAGTCATATCTATAGCCTCAGAGCAATTTAAGCAAGTTAATGGAATGAGCAATGATTATTTTGGCTGGAGTGGAGAAAATTATGACTTTTATGCTCGTTTAGAAAAATGTGATATAAAAGTTATACGCTTTGAACCAAAGACTAGTCAATATTACATGTTTTCACAAATTAAACAAAGGGATGTGTAAGTATATTTCAAATATATGTTAATATAGATACCTATTTATCTTTATATATATATTTTTATTACATATTTTTAGATTTTTCAGCAACCTTCTGAACCATGGCGCGAATGGAATACCAAATGATGGTCTCAGCTCTTTGAAATACACTGAAGTTGCAACTGTACTTCACCCATTGTTTACTCATATCATGGTTGATTTGTAGCATAATGCATATCTTAATAAATATTAAGTAGATAAGCTAGTATAAAATTTAGTACAATCTCCATTTTGCCTTTCCAAAGTAAATAGTCAAATAATAGATTTACTATATTATATTTAGGTATATATAAAAGTATAAAATTTAAAAGATGTTAAGATAGAATGTTATATTTAAATGAAAGGTTTTTCACGCTAATTTAAGCAAAACTGGATTTGAATCACAATTTATGATACACAATATGACAGTTACCTGTACCTATTACTATTATATAAATATTAAACACTGTTGTCCGTCCAACATGGCTTTGGAGGCATAAATGATTGAGTTACTATAGAAGTATTGTTACTGATAGCAACAAACAATAAAAATGATAATAAATAACATTAAACTGCTAAATATTAAATTGGTTTTAGAATCTATTCACTTTATATCTGCTACGAGAATCTTGCAATTCCACAAGCTTTAATTAATGTAGGTATAGGAAATAATGATATACTTATGTAAGAAATATTAGTCTATAAAAGAGTCTAGTCTAATGTTATCTAAGATAGAAGTGAAATTCAAATATGTATCAATTTATAAGTAAGGATGGTATGGCGCACAGTCTAGTTATAAATGCGACGGAAGTGGGTTTGATTTCCACTCCAGAGGAATGTCTTATTTTCATTTGCTCGATCTCGTAATGCGCAATACCGCAGCGTTGAGTTCTGCGTAAGTAACGTACGTAATGTCTTAAAAATTTACTAACAACTAAGTTTACTCTGCCTACCCTGCTATATGCGGGATCAAGCGAAAAACCAAATAATATTAACAATTAGACTAGTTTAGATTACATATCGTAGATTAAAATGCACAATCATTATTAATGACAAAATGTCATTGTTCCTAAGCAATATTAAAGTAAGTTTGGCATATGTTTATTCACAAATATATATGTATTACCAGTGGCGTAGCTAGGGGGGTGCGAGCGGTGCGGTCGCACCGGCCATCAACAGGAAAAGGGCATCAAAGTCGACGATTAGTGTGTTTTTTCTTTGTTTTTTAGACTTTATACCATTTTAAAGGGCATCAAGTCCTTTAAGCCGCACCGGGCATCAAAAGGAAAGGGGCATCAAAGTCGACGATCACTTTGTTTTTTTTAGAACTCAACGTCGATGATTACGTTTTTTTTTTTTTAGAAGTCATCGTCGATGATTAGGTTTTTTTTTAGAACTGATCAACAGGAAAGGGGCATCAAGTGCCCCGAGCCGCACCGGGCAGCAAATACCCTAGCTACGCCACTGTGTATTACATTTATCAGAAAATGTCCTAATACAAATAAAAAAATAAACACATATTTTGCTTGATTATCATGTTATATAATTATGTAATACATATACATAATTTGTATATCATTGTTGCTTAGCATTAGACATGTAGTTTATTCTGATTTTATATTTAAAAAAACAAATAAAATTTTACAATGTTTATGTTGTTTCATTTCAAATACTAAATAAGTAATGAAAGATTTGAAAATTTAGATTTTACTAAAATCCAAAAAAGAAAAAAAAAACACCTTAAATATTTTTTTAGCACAAAGAATGTCCATGAGGATTTTGATAATTAATTTGTAATGGTTTCTACTAAACAAGTGTCTACTAAATTTCAGCTCCATACTATTTTTTGGAATTTTGTGTATATAATAGTTATGTACATAAATCTGTCATCTAGAGTGCCATGGGTTGGAAAAATAAATGTGTTTTTTTTTTATTCAAGAGAATAAATAAAAGATTATCTCGTGATGATTCATATATTTGGCATGAATTATATTATAAAAAAAGACTCTGGTCCCATGAACCAAACTATGTACAAGTGTTGATAACTAATCGAAAACAGAAGTAATGCAACAATTTTGCAGTAAAAATACAACAGGAAATTACTAATTATTGTTTATAAACTGTCAAGTTGTTTGTCATTTATTATAATGTTATTTATTTTTAATTACTATTTCTAAAACTAATAGTTGACTGGAGATAAAATTTACAATATTAAGCCATTGTATAGAACCACATTGAGCTGCAGAAAAAAAAATATTATAAATTACAAATAATTTTTAAACCAAAAACTACTATAAATCAACTACTAATACACCTTATATTAGCACTAATGCTTAAGATATAAACATATCACTTCAATTTCAGCACCCAATAACTAATTTTTACAAGAATTTTGTAGATTTTTTTATACAGATAGGTAAAAGAAAATTAGACTTACAGGTTTTTAATAATAAAATGTATAAAAATACATAAAGACAGACCATAACACATAGTATCTATTAAAATGGAAATCACAAAAATAATTTGTCATGTTAACTCATTTACATTACACCATACAAAAATATTAAATTACTCCACCAAGACCCAAATAATAATATTTTACATCATAAATGCTATTTGACATCGTAATAAAAATATATAGATGCTTCCAAGCTATTACTCAAATTGACACAATGCACCAAAACAAAAATAAACCACATCAGTCCACCTTAAAAGCTAAATAAAAAAAATATGTTAACATATTTTTAGTTTGATAGTAATCTATGATCTGTTTAATAGTTATTTAATTTGAATTGCAAATCTATTTTAGAATAATTGTACATAAATGTATACAATAATATTTTTTTACCGGTGAGTGAATACATAATTTAAATTACTAGAAAAAGATCTACGGCCTCAATACCAACATACTTACAAGTCCTAGTACAAATGAGAATACTAATTTGAGGTTTGATCCAATGTGCAGCCACTCTGGCCACTGAGATTTGACAATTTCCTCAGGCTGAGTCGGCAGCAATAATGCTGCTATACAACATATACTTACTGCAACAGCCACTACATTGATTGGCTGTTGATCCCTGGAATAGATTTTAATAGAATTGATAGATATATAGATAGATTAATGGAATAGATTTAATTTTTAATAGATTTTAAGTAATCATATATAAAGTAGTAGTGGTAAGAAAGAAGACCACTTTAAAAGAATAAAAACCCTCAGGAGGGCATTTATAAAAGCTTGATGACAGTGGGCAAAGTGAAGAAATAGACAGGGACCATAATGTTTAGTGCTCCATTCTCTCTAAGAACAGAGCACGAAACATTCCAGTCTCATACTGGCGATAAAAGAGAAGCTAAAACAACAAATATTTTACCTATGTGAAGGATGGTTACATATAAATCTGCCATGTTCTTCTGAAGGTCTTGGAGCAGCTGGTTTAGCTATTAATGGATGAAAACTGTCCCCTAAACTTTCAGGGTTAGTGTTTGATGGTTCACCCTCTATTAATTTTGTAGGTATATCTCTTTTACCCAAAGCCTAAAAATGTTTGATTTTAATAATTTCACATATTTTATCTTAACAATAAATTACAATTACAACATTATCAAATAAAATTATTACAGGTATGCAATCATAATTGATATAAAGAAATATAAAATCGTATACCTGTTGGGTATTTCTATCATACATAGTAATTCTAAACTTCTCTGTGGTATTGCAATGCGACACGGAAGGCTGAGTATAACGTACCACAATATCTATACAACTTTGAGGAGCTATTACACCTTCAGGGTCAATAACAGTAAACTTATTTGGAGATGTACATAGCACTGAAAACAAAACACCACGTTGATTGGAAATAAAAATACCATATGGAAACATTGCGAAATAATAATATTACCTTTAAAATTCACAGAAAAGTCATATGGATTATAAACAGTTAAGAGCTGTTTATGAGTATGTCTCGCACTAAAGAAAAATTCTAAAGACACGGGAAACACAAACACAGGAAAATTCTTCATATTTGTTAAGTTTTAAACAACCAGAACAAAGAAAAACAACAACAATTTCGGCAATTTCGCATCTCTCAATCTCAGCTGACAACTATTATTGAATGACGTAATGTATAATGTTGCCATCTTGTGAAATGTAATTTTAAAAACCTCAAATAAAATTGTTATTACTGTATCATAAAATATATGACAAATAACGTGCATATTTTTTTGTGAATAGAAATACGAAGTTTTTTTTTGATTCATTGATTTGATGTATTTAAATATGTATTTAAAAAAATAATTTATTGAAGGTTGTTGGTAAATTCAATTAAGTCTTATAATATTAGGAGTTAGGACTGCACTACATCTCGTAGGGGGTAATAATAAAATAAATGTAAATAAAAATAAATATTTATTGCATAACAATCATTTAAAGCTTCCTGATAAACTAATATCACACTTATAACTAAAGAAAAAATCCAATTAGTTAATTTTCGACAACCCAACAGTTCTATCCTAAAAAGCAATAAAGAATATTTACAATTTTTGTGTAGTATAAAAAATGATATTTTTTTAAATTCTTAAATACTAATATCGCATAGTAAGCACATTACTTAAGGATAGGTTATTATTTAATGTTAATTAAAAATAATAAAAAAAGATATATGTATCATCATACTTTTTATAGTGTCTATGAAAAGAAAACCATATGCAAGATTTAACTTTAATTTAATATGTACATTTTTAAATAAATTAATATACATTGAACTAAGTTTATCTTTTTTATAAATAAAACCCAAACACTAATGACTTTACAAATAAATATCGATATGCTTGAAATATAAAATGTACAAAATTAAGAATTAAGGGCCGTAGCGGTTTATAAAAGCACTCTCAAGTCTGTGTTTAATATATAAATACAGACTTAAGAAAATTTTCAATATATGACTTTACTTAACAATCTTTTACTTTTTTAAGATGTTAAGATAAGCATTTTTAAGATGTGCTCTCTTCTTCTTTTCTATGTTCTTCTTCTTCTCTAACATCAATGTTAACCAAAATTTGGTTACAAAAATGTCATTTAAAAATAGTATTTTACTTCACTTTTATATAAAACAATCACAACATTAAAGTAATATTTTTACATGTTTTCAAAGAAAGGAAAATTAAGGTAATCTTGAAATATGGGAAAAAAATATTTAGATAATTTGTGAACAAGATAATTATTGATAAGGATACAACATAGCTACAGCTGGATCTTCCGTTTCAAATGTTATGAGGACATCTTTGAATTTGTCGAGAAGCTGCATTAATTGTGATCTTGTCACATTTTCCATAAACATTATTTCTTCTAGATGTTGCTCGCCGCGGAAATAGCCTGTAAGATACATTTTATTTTAATAAAATTTTACTTAAAATTCAACTAAAGTTAAGAATTGTCTATGTAAGCAATTTTAACACGAGATCATATTGTGTAGAGTACAAATCACATTTTTTAAAAAATGAACTATCAGAAATGATTAAGCGACATTTTTACCCCACTACTTTATGTGGAAAATGACACTATTCACTCTATTTATAAGCCGTTCACCAAAACTAATATACCACTTTGTCTAAATCAAGAAGTAGTATGGTGTAATTGCCACTTTAGTAATTTCGCATTATGGGCCATCAATAAATTACATGACCTAAATTTCATGTTTTTTTGTCGTTGTTACGGCTGGACATATATGACCCTTCCCTGTCAAGCAATAAAGTCACATTGCATTTGCAATTTTATAATCTTTTCGAAATGTATATAATATTGCCCCTACCCTTCTTGTGCAACCTGGCGAGCAGCAGCAGGTCGTCGCGGTCGGCGGCGGCGGGCAGCTGCGCGAGCGCAGCGCGCTCCGAGCGCGAGAACGTGTCCAGCGACGCGTGCGGCGAGCGCGCCTCGCAGCCCGCCGGCGCCATGTACACCGTCGGCGATTGGAAGCTGGCGTCATAAAATTAAAATAACTACTAAGATTGTATTGTAAAAATAATAAATTATGTATTTTATTATTATGTGTAACGAAGTATACAAAGAGGACCAAGTGTTAACAACTTGGGACCCACTAAACTGTAAAAGTCTCGTTCTGGAATAATTGTTATAAAAATAAAGCCATTATTGAATTAACGAATTTCTTAAACAATTTAGTTAAATTGTTAGTAACGAATTTCTTAAACAATTTAGTTAAAGTGCATGGTTAGTGGAGTTCCACTAACCATGCACTGCCTAATTTTAAAACATTGTGTGTTGAGTAGCAGAGATCAAAATGGCGAAAAATAAATACAATGAGAAACAAAAACAAAGCAAACAAAACTTATTCATTATTATTTTATTTCATTCTCTCTATGTATAAATATAAAAGTGAATAATGAACAAATTTTGTTTCAGAACATACTTAAAAAAACTTTACTTTAAATATTGCTATTTTTTATCATTAAAACAAACTTACCTCATTTCGTTTTGCAATTTCAAATTTAATGATACACCATTTTTCTTTTCCCCACAATTTGAGTGTCCATTTCTCTGCCTCGGAGACACGTCAGCGTCACTTTCCATTCTATCTTCATCGCTACTTGTATTATTTATATTATCAGATTCTTTCAAAGAGATATCAGATAGCCGCGACGGTAAAGTTTTTTCGCCATTTTTACTATCGTTGTGACCGTTTTCACTACCGTTTGTGCCGTTAATATTATTCGATATACCGCTATCTACTGAATTTCCTTGAGCTTTCTTATGAAGAGTTTGAGTTTTGTCATAATCAGATCCGTTTATATTAGGCTTTATTATACCATCTACGACATCTATACCGTCGTCGAATGAATGGTTCGCGGAGTCGTCGCCAAATTTATCGTATTTCGAATGTTCGGAATCGATTACTATCGGTTTTGTATGACCAAAGTCATTCTTTAAAGTTTTCGTTGGATAATCTTCATCCGAGTCTAGGAAATTGACGTTATCTGTGGTTTTCAGTGGTTCAGGGATGTTTATCGGCACTTGATTTAGAGATGAGAAGGATACGCTATTAGATTGGTAGTAGAGATCGTGTTTCTCACAGATATACTCTTTGCCGTCTGTAAAGTTAAAGAAAATATGTGTTAATTCATAAAAAATATTATAGGCAAGGGAATTATTTTCTAAATATTGAGTATCTAAATATTTATTATTAAAATATAAAAGAAAGTTAATAAAAATAAATACATTATTAAATTTTAACTAAAAATGACATATAATTTTCTGAATTAATTTTAAATTACATATAATTTACTGCTTGCTGGCAGGCTGAATTTTTCTTATGAGTGATGGACAAAACATAATATTATATATCATCTGCACCTGCTAAAAACTTACGAAGATCTACGTTGAAAAATAAATAAAAACATCACTAACATAACTGGTAACTGGAGTGGGTGTACTTGCACTTGTATGCCTCAACCACAAAAAAACATAACTAACCATCAGGAAGCCAATGGCACACAGCTGTATACTGGGCTAGATTGCAAGCCTGGTGCCAGAAAAAAGAAACATTGCAATTATCGGCGGTTGGTTGCGACTACACGTCTTCGCATTGCATTGCACGAACCCAGGTGCCATTACCTGCCGTAAGTCTAAAAAGCATGTCTGTCTCAGAGTTTAAAGCCAGTAATATACTTGCTCCTATTCCGTATCAGGGGTCGTGGGCGATGGTGACCACTTACCATCAGGTATTTTGTGGTAAGTAGGACACAAACATTACCTTGTGCGGGCAGTAGGCAGATCCCCACGTCACAGTTCCACATATCATACCACACGTGCGGCAGCAGCAGTAGGAAGCGGTGCAGCCGCCAGCAGGCGCGCGGGTGGCACACGTCACACACTACACGTCACTCACCATGCGCGGGCCGCGGCCACACCCCCTCGGCATGCGGCGGGTTGAACTGCACGTAGGTGTGCAGCTGCAGCAGCAGGCGGCGGCGCAGAAGCCAGGCCAGCAGGCGTGCGGGACGCCGCCGCGCCCAAGCACCCCATCCGCCGCGCGACACGTACCACAGTGGTGCCGGCAGGGAGAACTCGCTCAGCATCTACAGCCACACATCACGCATACTTCAATATATTGCGGGTTATTCATAAACTGATAATTAGTATAAAAGAAGTTGAGAGTCATTGTTCCTTTGTATAAAAGCAAAGGTCCACAGATAGATTGCGCAAGCCATAGGATTATCAGTTTGATTAGCTTGGGTTGTAGAGTTTATCTATATATATAAAATCGAAAGGTCACTCACTCATTACGAAATCTCAGAAACTATAAGTGCTAGGAATGTCAAATTTTGCATAGGAGTTACTTATAGGACGTAGGTGCTCGCTAAGACGGGAATTTGCAATATTCGACTTCTAAGGCGTTGTTTTTGGGGTCGAAAGTTTGTATGAAACTTCGTTACTACAAATGCTAGGCGTCTCAAATTTTGCATAGACGTCACTATGACGTAGTCATGGAGACAGAAATTAATAATAACATAGTTCACGCGGGTGTAACCGCGAGCGGGCCGCTAGTACTAAATATTAGCAAGAAGGATGTAAGATAGATCCGAAAAGCTGTTGTGGGAGGCCCAAGGAGACTTTCGACCAGGAAGATAGTGTATGGATCAGATTATTTTCCTTCGCAAGATCACGGAAAAAATCTTATTCATTAACCAAAAAGTTTTCTGTACTTTTATGGACTTAGAAAGGCATTTGACAGAGTTGTAGCCATTGTCTGCTCTATACAGATGACGCAGTGCTCATTTGCGTCATCAGAATGCGAGTTACAGGAATTAGTCACCACTCTGAAAGAAGGGTGTGAAAACAATGGTCTAAGCCTGAATGTGAATAAGACAAAGGTTCTGGTATTTGGAAGAAATGAAGAAAGGATGAAATGAAAGCTCAGTGTAAATAGTAAGACATTAGTACAAATGAATTAAGTGGTTAGTGTCTGTTCAGGTCATTCTTTACAAATGGCGTTTTATTTTACAATTATAATTTTATTATTTATTATGTTTGAAAAAAAAACTTTTTAAGTTTTGGGAAAACCTCTTTTTAAAAATTGTATTAGGTCTTTATAGAAAATCATACCTTCTTTGTTACATTAATATAATACAAACACAAAATAATACTTGTATATACTAAAATATACATGTAAATATAATAATAAGACAAGAAAAATAAAAATAAGCACAGTACATACTTGTAACAGACAAAGTCCGGGAAATTCCTTGGCAAATTCTTCCACTAAAGGTGAGTTTATATGTATGTTTGCTCCAGGAGCCACCACATAAACATTGCCTTCACACAATGGATATATAACTGTTGCCTTCGCCCAATACACTAAGTGGCCTGTTAGCTGAAATGCCTGTAATATGTTTATAGAAATTAATTAATATTTAAGAACGAATTGATCTATAAAAAACGTGTCGCCTTAGCAGCGTGTATGTCATTTTATACAAAAGTATATAATATTTTTCAACAAACGGTATGTGTAATTTTTATTTAATTGATTATTGAGTTAGTTAGTTAGTTAGTTTTAGTTGATCTAATACATTATTTAAAATAATAATACATTTCTGCAGTTATTCACCATACAAATTTTTCATGTATTAATAAAGACCATAGATTACAATGACAGTGTATATGGACGATTGAAACTACCCACGCTTTTTATTATAGTTTATGCCGCAAGCATCTTGCTAGTTTCATATTTTATCCGTGTACAAAATCTTCGCAATTAAATTTTAAAAACTTTTAAACTCTATACAAAAAAACATTGTAACAACTTCTTTAAGATATAATAAACATAACATCTATACCCTTTTGTAGAAATTAAAAAAAAACAAATTAATACATACAAATAAAATATAAAAATATGTTATTTTACCTGAGTGAGTGTCAGATCTGCTTCAATGGCCAGAGTCTGGAGACTTTTCAGAGGACTATATAATTTAATAAGTCTTAAAAGTTCTGGACTACCATCTAAAGGTATAGATGCTAACAAATCATTAGGATTTACCTGCAAAATAGAAATTGGTTGATTGAAGCATTGGGGAGCATTTGCCTGGTAATGCAATGGTTATGGGTTCAATTGAACCTTGGGGGAATGTTTATATTTTTTATTTGTCTAACATAATAAGGAAAAACGCGACATTGAGGTTTCCCCACTAAATTATCTCTTCCTTTTGATACTAAATTATCTTTGCCTGCCCTATAAAGAATAAAAAATATATATTAATCTTACCATCAATAGTATGCCATGATAAGGCCTCAATTTCTGTACACATTTGTCTATGGTCTCAGGTTCGATGATCAGTCCTCTGTTGTGTATTTGATGTGCTTTGTGTGGGAGACAGAATGATAAAAGCACCCATTTGTTTATACGAACTTGTACAATACCTGGAACATAATACAAGATAATACTTCATAACTTCATAACTAGTGTTCTGCTCGCGACTACGTCTGTTTCTTTGTTGTGTAATTTGAAAGCACTAAGCATATGCTTTTTACTATGTGAAGATTATGTTTATCATAATATTTGCTAATAAAATTGCTTTTATAGGAAATCTTAAACCAAGATTTCATTCCAAATTAACGTTAAATAAAATCCATACCAGTACTGCTCAAATCCTCAAATACTGCTTTCATAGATCTTGCTAATGAGCTTCTTTGCAATATCAGATGGAATGCAGACTTGGGTGCAATATTACCACTTTCCGTACTATATGTGGCTGAACTGACCGAATGGCGGGAATTGTCTTCATCGTCGTCATTTTCACCTGAATTTGTTTCACTGTCTAGTGCAGAGACCTCATCGTGTGCTGCTGACTGAAAATTTTCAATTTTAAATTATAGCTAGAATAGAAATCATTGATTTAATGCGGCAATCGTGGCGCAGGGCCACATGAGTGCGTGTGACTGTTAGCGCGACGATTTTGGGTCCCGATTACCACTAAGGAGCGATGACATGAAAATATTGAATATTGATTAGTAACGGCGTTACGTATTGCCACTCAACACGTAATCCGCCGAGTATTACAGTAACTCTTAACACTAGGCTCGGTATGTGCGGGATACCGAATGAAGTTTATAATATAACTTCTAATTACCTATAATTACATTTGATGCATTAAAATAATAAGACATAGTTACATTTTTAAATATATATTACAAAATATTATTCCAATTCATATGTATTTTATCACTAAGATTAAGTTAAAAAAATGTGTTGTATGCTTACCTCAATTTTTTTTATTTCATCAAACTATTACTTACATAAGTAATATTACTTACGTAGTATGGAATTATTCAATAGAGTAAACTCACCATAATTTTCATTTCTTCAGTTAAATAGTAACATCTCTTCTCTTCAAGCTCTAGTGCTTTACCCAGTCTCATGCTCAAATCATAGTAGCATTTAACTAAAATGACAATTTATAATTAAAAAACAATAAGTCTGAAAAGTCTAAGCTGAGCTTTGTATTTGTACGAGTGTTCATATATAGTGTAGGTGTAGCATTAATTCTTGGCCTAAATCAGTTTATACTGCTTTTTGACAATTGGCCTACTGTTTGTTTAGCATCATTTCAGCATCATTTGTTTAAATTAGATATTTTTTCAAGAGTGAAAGTTAAACTTATCACTACCACTATACAAAAATGGAAAACTATATGTGACCAAGCAGTTAAAGAAAACAAAAATATTGGAGACAACTCTTTTCTTGATCATGTAATGGAAAGATTAATTATTAAAACAAACAACAAATCCGACAAGAATAAATATTATGAGGGTGCAATATCCAACATAGAACTATTTTTTATTTTAAAAGATTTATAGAGATTCCACCAGAGTGCAAAAAATTAAAACAATTAATTCTCCCAAGTGGGTATTAAACAACAGTAAGCTGGTTACCAAGTACATTTTAGATATTAATATAAAAAGATAAGACAATATATTTAGCAACCTGATATTTCTTGTTTACTATTAAGGTGGAGTAGAGTATATGTATGTTATATTATAGTGGTAACATATATTTAAACAAAAAATTCCAGCTATGACTGTACAGATAAAACAATGTTAATCTGAAATTTTAATAGTAAAATTTCAGATTAACATTGTTTTATTTAAATGTATTTTATTTAAATGTTATACCAAAATATTGACAAAAGCAATAATCTCAATTATTAATTTTAACACATGAAAGATAATAATAAAATAATTCCTTGCTTGCAAAAATGTAAATATTTACAAGTGTACATACCTATAGAATGACTTGCAGATGCTTGTAATGCAAACACAATATTAACTAATATGATAGGAGCAGCTGAGTTATCTTTATTAGTTTTGTATGGTAATAAAGTTGGGTGTCCAACGAATCTTACATCATTCACTTTTAATTCAAATTTTGTGTTACAAAGCTCTGCTTTTACTGCAAACAAAGTAGATAGCATTTCATCTGTGAAACCACTCACTTGACCTGAAAAAGTTGTAAAAATATTATGATATATTTTTTTAATTTGATATTTCGAGTGTCCCTGCATTAGTATACATAGGGAACTTTGTGTTGATACACAGTATTTAGCACTTCACACTTTATTTTTCAAATATTCTGTAAGTGTGAGTGTTGGAGCTCAATACCACACTTTGTCTTGTTACCAGAATGAGGCAATAAAAATATTTCTGATGATATGTTGCTGCACCATAACAATCTCAATTGCCAATTAAAAAACTTAACTACAATTTCTTGTAAATTTGTGTACATTATAAAAATATTACTATTATATTAGGCTAATCAGGAATATTACATATATTCCTTTTCTTTTTATATCTCCAAAGTGCTAAAACATATTTAAAAATTAGTGAATATCATTTATAAACTTCTTCTGCACATATACTTATATTTAATTAGATTATAATAATTAATATGACACCAAACTCTAACCTTTATGTATATTTGATGTTTGTGACTGCGAATTTTGAAGTAGATCTTCAGCGGAGCTTACTGCATATGGATTGTGACGGCCACATTTTTTTTGTTTACTTTCATCTTTATTTTGAGTTGTATACGGATATCTAAATAGCAGTCTATCACCCTTGCTATCAGACTTAACAAAAAATATATTTAAGGGATTAACTTCCATTGCTAACTAAAAATGTTACGTCAATAAAGACCCAACTTTAAAGTAAAATTAGTGAGAACTGGTAAATAATGTAGTTTCCAAAGCAGGATGCAAGGCACACGATACACATATTTTTAATGAAATGATCAATTCAATCATTTTATTTAGAACAGAAACTCAAATTGTCTCGGTTTTAAACTTAGACAGATATATAGATACAATTAAACTAATTCATGTATAAAAAAATATAAGAAAAATACTCTAAAATCGAAATGATGCAAAGCAAAAATTTAGATGATGAATAATGTCAAACGAAGTGTCACTGTCAAAAATATTACAGATATAAATATGATAATACATTTAAAAAAAAAAACAGAGAAATGAGACTACGGTGCGTTTCTGTATTTATTTGCCATAAAATAATACCTTTGATAATATTTATTTATAGTTAAACAGTTTAAATATAATGTACAAATAAATTATTTTTAAATATGATGTACTAGAAACAGTAACAACTTTAATATTTTTTAATCATTCTGTATGGCGTATCTATTGATCCCACAAAGTATCCAGATATGAATGACGTATATTTTTTTTTATATAATTTATAATGATTATAAAAACACATTGAGTTAAATGTAAAATTAATATTCACTTACACTTCATGTAGATTGTTTTATTTTTAAAGTGGGAAATATTGTTAAAATGCAACCTTCTAAAACCATTTCTATCCATCCCTTTTATCGGTACTTCATTTTATTGAATTTGTAATTTTGTAACTGCAACCTGTCAATACTTTGTCATTTTGTTAGACAATTGACAATTTAGCATCTGTCAAAGAAAAATAGCAAATCTATTGGGAGCCGATTATTTCTTTTTAGTTAAATAAGAATCAATTTAATAAAATGGCAAATAAAAGTGAAAATAATCTAAAAATAAATCCAGTAAAAGTTCCTTTAGAAACTGATCAAGGTATTATTGACAGCGAGGAACGAAAATGGGGTATGCCATTGAGAGAAGTTTATAAACATGGACTCTCTTTTTATAAAGGTAAATAATAATGAAATTCTTTCTGTAGGCAACATGAATTATTTAAAAATAAATATAAATCTATATCTTTATCATATCTTTATCATCATATCATAGTACTTAAATATAATTGCAGATAGTAACTTGTATTGTAGTCTTGCATTCATATTTAATTATTCATTCTTCTGTACTTTAATGATACCTTCTAGACAGCTATTATCATTATTATAGATTTTTCGATTTAGAACATAATTAGGTATTGATTTTCAATTATTGATATATAGTTCTATCAAGGATGTTCCACTAACACAGTATTTGTATATTTATAAAATTTAGTGCTATAAATTTCAAAATGTATTATTTAGATAAAGAAGGAAAGGCACTTCATTTAAGTTATGAGGACAGATTAAAGCTTGTTGCCTATACACAACAAGCAGCTCATGGTCCGTTAGATGTAAATTCAGCACCACCACTTGGAGTTCTAGATGTTATCGGAAGAGACAGGAGGGCAGCTTGGCAATCTCTTGGTCAAATGTCACAAATTCAAGCTATGGCAGGATTTATTCACACATTGGATAGGTAACTTAATATATTTGCAATGGTGTGTATGGTCAAGTCAATGGTTTAGGTCATTATGCATTGCAGTGGGACAGTGTTTAATTGTGAATACTAAGGCTGTGAGTTGAATCACCTCTTGGGGAAATAAATTATGTTCATTTCTTTGCTTTGAACACAAAGTACTGCATTGTGTTTTGGCACTCAACACATAGTGTCAACATAGTGGTCACATGTGTCAATCTTTACACTAGATCTAAAACTTTCCAAATCTATTAGTTTCTTCTGTGCTTTAACAATCATTTACTTAGTGAAATATTGTCTTTATATTTATTTTTCTAATCTATACAGCAAAGTATTAATTACATTGAGTGATTATAAATTTCCAGATTATGCCCATTATTTAAACCATATCTCGAGGCAATACAAAAGGATTTGGAAGATAAAAAACAGCAAGAGTATGGCCAGTTTTAAATATTATTGCTATTATTTTTATTTATAGTATTCTCATTTTGGTAAAATTCCTATGATTTATATTTTTTACAGGCTACATAGAGCTGAAGAAGAAAGAGCTCATTTAGAATTGCAGAACAGAATAATGTTAGAGAAACAAAAACAACAAAGCGCTAAATTAACTGAAGAACAACAAGTGTAAGAAGATCTATTTATTATTGTGTGTTGTATACCACACCCACCCACTTTGTACCCCATGCATAGCAGGGTAGTCAAAGGGAACATAGTGCTACAAAAATCAGTTCTCCTTTTATTTCCCAATTTTTGAGACTTTGCATGGAAATAGTCCATTTCCCAGAGTGGGCATCAAACCCACAACTGTCACATTTACAAAGAGACACTGTGCCATTATACCGCAATGACCTCTAATATGTTTTCTTGTTTTATTAAATTACTAGCGGACGCGCGCAGCTTCGCTTGTGTATTTAGGGGGTGAATTCTAAAAAACCATGAAACACATGCTCAATTAATAAAATATTTTTAAGAGTCAAAATTTCAAATTTTATAATAATCGGTGGCGTTTTAAAGATGTTTCCATACAAACTTTCAACCCCTTATTTGCACCCTTAGCGGGAAAATTCTAGAAAACTATGAAACACATATTCAATTAAATACTTTTAAAAATCTAAATTTCAAGTTTTATAAGAATCGGTGCCGATTTAATTTTTTTTCCATACAAACTTCCAACCCCTATCTCACCCCTTTAGGGTTAAAATTTTACAAAATCCCTTCTTAGTGGATGTCCAGATTACGAAAGTAAACATCTGTCCAAATTTCACGTTTCTACGCACAGCGGTTACGGCTGTGCGTGCGTCTTACCTCAGTCAGTGAGGACAAGTCCTTTTATATATATAGATTAAGAATCTTCTTGCAGCTTTGCTCGCTTAAAGGGTTTAAAAAAAAAGGTTTTTATTTATATTCAATTTACATATAACAATAAAATACTATACTTCTTTTATATTTAGATAATTATTTCTATCATTTAATTTCTATTTTTGAAGCTCTTCTTATATTAGAAGATGCAAGCAACAATTTTAATACTGATAATGAATAGATAATATGTATCAATGTATTTATAAATGTACACCAAAGTACTCTTAGTCTGTAACACGAGCTTCCTAATAAATTGATTTGTTTAATCTATTTTTACTTCTACTTTTTATTTCGACTTTATACATAATTTTTTTCTGTAATAATTTACAGGCAAAGAATAAAAGACGCACTAAATGCACAAACCTACGAACAATTTTTACAATATGCACAACAACAATTTCCAGGCAATTATGATCAACAAGCGATTCTCATACGTCAATTGCAAGACCAACATTATCAACAATATATACAACAATTAGCCGTCGACCAAAGGCTTGCCAATTCAAATTTAAATTATAAAGAATCTGACAATGAGAATGATATTGATAATGATAATGATGAATGCAAGAAAGATTTGGATTTCAATGATAATGATGGTGAAACTGATAATAAGTAAGTGTAGACTGTTTTCTCTAATATTAAAGGGAAAAATTATTAGTTATATATAAAGTATTGTGTGTGCATTTTTTAAGTGTAATCTTAGAAAAGAAGTCACATATACAAAATGTAATTTCACTTTGTTCCTGTTTCATAGACATTACATGTTAGTTGACAAAAGAAAACATTTAGACCTGGTGTTTACATACACTTTACGAAGGAAATAAAACTGTAAACATATTTCCAAGCAATAAATTGAACCCACACCAATTGCACATACTATCACACCATTTCCACTTTTAGTGTCAATGATTTGTCATTGATGGTTACTTTATATATTATATTATTTATTTTATCTAATAATAGCTTTTATCTTTTGCTTCACCATGGTTAAATGGAAATAATTCAAAAGTTGTGTATGACATGTATCAGTTGTGTTCTTATACATTCTTAGTACGTGAGGTAATCTTGACCACAGGTAGAGCGGGCTACTTTGAACCATATGATGTTAAATGACCTAAACTTTTCCTCAAAATTCACACATTCAATCTAACAAACTCAAAATATAAGTAAAGATGTCAATATCAAATGTTTTCTTAGGTCTATGCAAACTTCAGAGAAGACTGAGCTAATTGAATATATTGAAGAACCACGGGAAGAAGAGGAGGAATCAGATGGTAAAAGTTTTGTTTTTATTTTATCATTGGACTTATATAATGAGGTTGTTGTGGCGCAAAGGCCTAAAGTGTGATTGTGACTTTAAACGCGGTGGTTGTAAGTTTGATTACCTTCGGGAGTAATGAATTATTTAATATTTTCATTAAAAAAATAATATTTTGTTAAAAGCGCGGTGTTGAGTTCTGCCAATCGACACGCAATGCCTCAATCAATGGGATACAGCGTGAAGACGATAAAAAATTAAACCATTGAACGCGTTTTTTGTAATTTATTTCAATTCACCCCCTAATGGTACAAATAAAGAGTTGAAAGTTTGTATGGAAAAATCTTTAAATTAACACTGACTTTTATAAAATTTATAATTTAGTCTCTTAAAAATATTCATTAAACATATGTTTCATGGTTTGTTACAATTCTAAGGGTAAACTCCTAAGGGTGTAAATAAGCAGGCGAAGCTGCGCACATCCGCTGGTACATATATAAAAAACATTTTCAGATGGTCTCCCAGCAGTGGAAGAAGCACGAATGTGGACGAGGAACGACATAACCCAGTTCAAAGAGTCAGCTCGAGCCGGTGGTGGCCGGCTGACGGTGGGTCATGGGGAGACCGTCACCATCAGAGTGCCCACGCACCACCACGCCAGGTGCCTGTGCTGGGAGTTTGCTACGGATAGTTATGATATAGGTATGACATAATTTTTTACTGACTTCAGAAAAAAAGTTCTTAGTTTATCCTGCTATCGTTTCACTGAACAGATGATGATGCGGTTTATAGAAAAATATTTGTTACACTTAGGTTAAGGTTTTAGTGTTTTAACATACTTCAAAAAGAGGAGGTTCTCAATTCAACATATATCTAGTATCAAAATAATCCATTTTATGCTTTCATGACATTGTGTGTTAAGTGAAGTAAAAGTCACACTTTGTCTTGCCTTTAAGATGTATCTCACACAACAGGGTAGTTAAGGAAACCGGGGAAACTTTTGTTAGGTTCTTCATTGACACTTTCCGCCGAATTTTTGAGGCATTGCGTGCTGAGTGCATTTTGCCTTGTTACCAGAACATGAAAATATTAAATATTTAATTTCTGTGAGTGGAAATTTTACAGTAGCAAGCTTGTGCTCGCGAAGACTGCTTGGTCTGATAAACTTAGTAAATAACAAATAAATAAAGTAAAGATTATTAGGAGACTATATAAATAAAAATAAATAAATAAATTTGTAGGTTTTGGTCTATTCTTCGAGTGGAGTAAGTCACCTACATCAGAAGTGACGGTGCACGTGTCGGAGAGCGATGACGAAGACGACGTGGATGACGATGACGGTACGTTCGATTTTAGTTATATGTGTTTTTTTATCAGCTTCACACTGTATCCCGCACACAGCAGGGTAGGCAGATGGAACCTAGTGTTAAGACACTCAGTTCCCCAACTTTTTGCTGAATTTTCACATGGTCCAATAGGAAATAACTGAGAGTTGTGTATGTCACATGACATATTCGTATTAAGGGTGTATAAAAACTATTAATGTGATGTATCTAGCCTTCCTCAATAAATAGCCAAATTGGACATAAAATAACTTTTCAAATTAAGCCAGAAGTTCCTGACATTAGAATGATCAACCAAACAAACTCTTTCACTTTATAATATTAGTACAGATACAAATAATATAATATAAATTAACGAATTTTCAACAGATTACACAGTAGTTGACAACAGTGACCCTGAGCTAGGCTCAGAGCGCCGTGCTCTCGGCCAACGTCCGCTAGTCAACCTGGTCGTGCCCATATACAGGCGAGACTGTCATACTGAGGTAAATATATTTTGGTTTGGTTCACGTTTTGTCAAAAATAGTCTTAAGTCATTTGGACGCAATGTATTGATATCAGAGCAAGGAAATCAAAATAATTCATTGCCCCGAGTTAAAATCGAATCGCCAAGTGTCGTATTTACATTCAGACGTAGTGCAGCTACGTCACGACGGCCTCTTTCGTTTTTAAAGTTCGAGCTCCTCTGCTTATCAATTGGCCTGTATATTTTTATGCTTGTTACCTCAAAACTTTTGACTGGGTGAAACAATCTTAATGATTCTTTTTTATTTGAAACTTATTGCTTTCTGCGTAGTCCCATTTTAATTTTAAATTTCTGACAATGGTATCTATGAGAAAATCACATAGGTCTCACATTAGCATTACGTATGTGCGCGACAAATGGACGAATAACTCAATATTCCGATAACCGATTCCGATGATTCTTTTTATATAGAAAAGCATTCACTTCAAGTGTAGTTTGATGAAAGTTTGTTCTGATGTTAAATTTTGACTATGGGATCCGGCAGAAAATGAACAAGTAAGTTTTTTTTTGTTAAAAATTATAATTATAATTTATTTTTTTCAGGTTTATGCTGGCTCTCACACGTACCCGGGTGAAGGCGTATATTTGCTTAAATTCGATAACACCTATAGTTTGTGGCGATCCAAATCGTTGTATTACAAAGTATACTATACACAATAATTTTATTTCATTTAAATGTTTAACATTATTAAACTGAATACAATATTTTTATAGGTTTTCTAAAACTTACGTGGCCCACCTAGTTAACTGGAGATGGCTGCACAGATACAATTTTAGGATTTATTACTTACTTTTAATTAAATATTTACTTTCCGAAAAGCTAACATCAGAGCTGATACGACTCATACGGTAAATCTTCGTTATTCTCTTAAGAAATAAATATATTTAAATAAAATTTTATGTTTCTGAGCACATATTCATGCGAAATTAAAATAAAAGTTTTAGTTAATAGTTATTAATAAATGTATTTATGCAATTAAAATTATTAAATTTATTATATTACATAGTTTTAAGAAATGAATTAACAATATTTACGAATGTATATTGTATAGGATGTAAACATGACAAAATTAATATATTATAACAATTAAACAAAAACTATACATAGCCTTTTGTACATAAGTCCATTTTATAAAACCGTTTTAATTTAATTTGTGGTAAAATTAGCTAAAAAATTGTCCTTCAGTATAAGTAAGTAAAAAATATAATTAATTTTAAGTTGATGAAATCATAATTTAATTTTTTTAACAAAAACATTGCAGTACTTCAATTTTCTCTACAGATAATAAGCTACTTTAAAATTATATGTCTAATCTATATTAGAAATCTGTTATACTGTAATGTACTTAAAAACGGTGTTTGAGACTATTTACAGTTTTTTTACCTTTTTAATAAACTACTTATGTTTAAAATAGTTTAACAAATTATATTATTTTTAATTTGACTGTGCCACCAGTAGGCCTTCATTCTTAACAATATGTACTTAAATATTCGTCCTGTTTTACACTGCCTTTCACATAATTAATTTCATTAGGTTTGAAGCCTTCGTGGAGCAGGGGTAAAAGCGTTTGACTGTAAACGCGACGGTTGTGGGTTCAACTCCCTTTCGGGGGAATGAAATATTTAATATTTTCATTTCCTTGCTCGGGTAACGGACTTCTAACAGCAACTTCTAGGGAACAGCAGACTTCTTCGAAAAATGGGGAATGGAAGTATTTTAATAGGAATGGAGTTTGTTAACACTAGGTTATTCTATTTTCGCTACTTACCCTGCTATGTGCGGGATACAGAGTGGAGCTAAAATAAAAAATAAGTTTTTAGGGGCATAAATTTTTGCAAAATAGTTAAGGAGGTTTTAGTTTTAAAATAGTACACTTGTGATTTTTTTCCTCAATGTTCCTCATAGTTTTAAACATACAAAATACAATACAATACTTGATACACTTAGTTAAATGCACATAAAGTTAATAAAATAACTTAATACCGATATATATTTATATTAGTAGCTTATTATCATTTTTAATAAAAAACATGTCGATTTTGTTTTGCTATTAAAACATCTGTAGAGCATAGCATTTTAATAGTACTAACATTTATAATTTAATATATTTGACTATATTATTATACATATTTGAATGGTAGCTGCATTCATTTAAACTTTTGTTATGTACTAGAATTTCTAAATATAATTTATTATATAGATGTTGATTGTTTAATCGATGTTATACTATCACTATTATCATAGCATTTTATAGTAATATTTATTGTAATAGGTAATAAATGTCAGTAGTTTAGTCATTATTATTTATATGTTGTTGAAATGTATATTGAAAATGATTGTAAGATGAATATATAATAAATATATTAGAGTCAATTTATACAGAAATATTACTTTTTTTATATCATCCAAAATTTTGCAGTAAGTGTTAAATATTAAGTACCAAATGGGCTGGTGCTGGTCCATCAGTGAAGCTGATCAGCACTCAATTTGTAATTACATAAAAGTGAAATCAATTACTTAAATGATTTTTGTTTAATTTTATCATGGAGGTTAATTTTTATAGAAATATGAAAAAAATAATAGATAGCTACGACAGTCCTCAAAATCCCAGAAGTCTAAGATATTCCTTCCATTCCTACCATACCCAGTTTTATTATTTTGACAATGTTTTTATGATGTTTTAAAGAAGTATGGCCTAGTAAGTAAAATTTATATAATCTTCTTGGGAAACTAGCCACAAAAAAAATATTTCAATCGATTCCATTTCCAAACAAGATAAATTATATTTTGTTGCATTACTGAGTATTAATCAGTTGAATTATTTGTCCAAAATAGTTATTTTGTTAAAATTTACGCATGTTGAAGATATCACAATAAGTAGTAATTATAACGTTTATTTTTTAATAGACAAATACATTTTCGAATATTTCGATATAAGTAACTTTTGGGTACGTTCGTCCGAAGTTCATTTATCTCATCATAATACTCTGCATTATTATTTTAAATAGTAGATATAATTAGTACATTCAAATGTCATTTAGATGCCCAATTTTAGACATATCATTATTTCCATCAAAATATTTAAATTTTTATAGTAATTCACAAACTAAAGAGAAAAGGGTTAGTATTTAAAAAGGCAAGGGTCGAGTCCCCCTAATGATATTTTTTTTTCAAAATGAACGTATTTTTTATTTCAATTACAAAATATACTAATTTGCATCTGGCAATCCCTGGTGTACCGATAAATACTAATGACAGTAAAAAAGAAATTGTCAAGTTGTCAACTTACGTTTATTTTGAGATGTCAGAGCGATGACAACTATGTTTTATTTTCTTTTAATTAAAAACTTAAATTAAAAATGTTGCAGAGATTTCTATGTAAAACGTTCAGCTTAAAATTGTGTAATAGTCAGAAAAACATATACTTTAAACCTGTCTTACAATATCATTCCTGTAAACAATGCGGATTCAGGTTATTTTCTAATCACAAAGTTTCAGTGTTACGAAATAATTATGAAAAGAATTTATTTCGTGGAAGAAATTTATATTTCACAAATACACGATACTATACTAGTCAAGTAGACGCTCAAAAGAAAAATGGACACATCGAAGCACTCAAAGATAATGCCGAAGTAATAGTTCCGAAAAAAATAAATGTAAAATTAAAGATATCGGACTTAAAGCGTTTAATTTCGCTAGCGGAACCGGAAAAATGGACACTTGCAGGTAAATTTATTATGTATTATTTTATTATTTTATAGTAATAAAGGAATACTATTCCTAATTTACTAAAATTCAAATGATATAAAAACTTAAAATTTGAATTGTAAATATTATATTTACGTCCGTCATTTTACGTTCTTAAATAATTGCAATTATTGTACATATTATAATATAGTTATTGCGATAAAAAAAATATTAATTAAAATATTAACACCAAATACTAAACATTTTTAATTTGATTTATTTTAAACATGCAAAATTACATGTTTTTATATAATTGGGTTTCCAGGTGCCATTGGATTTTTAGTTGTATCATCAAGTGTCACTATGGCTATACCATTTTCATTAGGTATGGTTCTAGACATAATATACAGTGGTACTACTGACTTAGTCACTGCAAGAGCGAAGTTGGATGGTCTATGTTTAACCTTATGTGGAGTGTTCCTACTTGGTGGCCTATGCAACTTTGGCAGAGTTTACTTGATGTCAATATCTGGTAAAATATGGTATAATAAAGACATACATAATACATATATGTGATTTTATATGATATTAGAAACACTAACATTTTGTTAAAATAAACATTTGCTCATACAGTATAAACTCTATACATTTTAACTAATATTGAAATACTTTTACATTTGTTGGCTAAACCAAACAATGTAAATGTATCTTTTGTTTATGATACTACATTACCATCTTTATAACATCAGAAGAAGTCTCAATAACATTCAAAACCATTTTTCACCATATGCACTGAAAATATTGAAAAATTATCTTTCAATGTATAGATTATCTTACTTCAAAATCCATGAAAACCTAATATTATATTCATTACTTTATTCTTTAAAAAGCATAAAAAACTAATGTTTTATTAATTTGAGGCCAGTCCTCCAGTTTACAGTGAAATGCTTGTACTCCTACAAGCATTCCACTGTAAACTCAACAGGTTGTGGGTTTGATTCCCATTATTATCATTCCCTCACATTGGTAACTAGGCAATGTACAATGTTGGGTTCCGTAACTGAGCACTCAATGCCTCATGAATTTGTAATATTAATTCATTCAATTAATTGTAAAATTCTTGGTTGATAATAATGATATTAGTTTTTTTAACACCATTAAATGATCACTCTATTACACCATAAAATGCAAAGCACCTTCAGTGTTGCTATCTAGAGTTTACATAATTTTTTTTTAATAAATGTGATAAAATTTTATATTATTCCATATTAAGTGGTATTTGTAACAATACTATTGTAGTAAGATTATTAGTAAGCTTATAAGATTGTGTGAGAAGACCTTGTTTTATAATTTGTTGAATGATTCATGTAAGTGTTATCTAATACAATGTAAAAACAATAATCATCATGACAATCTTTAACACAAAATATAATTTAACTTATCTATTTATAGTAGATTTAATTTGAGGCAAATTGTGACATTGGCATTTGCACCACTCAACAAATATTAATGACCATATGCGGGATACAGTGTGAAACTAAAAAGAAAAGAAATTGTTAAATCACAATATAAAATGTCATTTATTTCGAATGAATTTAACTTTTATTTTTTAAATATAATTTTAAAATTTTAGGTCAAAGAATGACACAAGCTCTTCGCAAACAGGTTTTTGCGTCGATAATGCGTCAAGAAACAGCATGGTTCAGTAAAACTTCGACAGGTGAACTTGTAAATAGATTATCGGCTGACTCACAATTAGTTGGTAGAAATCTAAGTGATAATGTCAGTGATGGTCTAAGATCAATATTTATGGTTGGAGCCGGGACAGGCATGATGGTAATTACATTACATTTTTTACAGAGATTCATCAAACTTTTTCAGACATTGATTTAGAGTTGTGGCTGCCCTGAAGTTATTTGTATACTACTAGTAACTTAATAGGTTGGTCTCATTACTTCACACATAGCTAAAGAAAATGTGAAATAAATATATTTTTATTTTATTTATTTTTTATTTGTAGGTGTATTTTATTTTAGGAATTGTCTTATTTTTATTTGCCATCCAGAGTTCCCTCTATCTACCCTGCTATATACTATAAAAAAATACTTAGGTTTCCTTATTTCACAAAAAATACGTGATTAAATGAAACAATATGAAAAAACTTCAGAGTTCCCTTTGTCTACCCTGCTATAGATGGTTTTAAACGACACCATATAAAAAAGTGTATATTAACTTTATATAGAGTACTAATTTAGTAATTGTACCATGTTTATAATACACACATTTTTTTTTTTCAGTTCTACATGTCACCATCGCTAGCTTTAATAGGGTTGTGCGTAGTTCCACCAGTTTCAATACTAGCTATCACATATGGCAGGTTCGTGAGGGGCATTACTAGACAACTACAAGACGCTTTAGCTGGAACTAGCCAGGTACACTTATTATAAATAAAAGTTATTTTATCAATTTCTAAAAATCCAATTGATTGAACAAAAATAAAACCATTTACTGATAATGTTATAATAATATATTTTATTTCATGTTTGTGTCTGTGTAAATGTATATTTTGTTTATTAATTATATAAACTGTATATATTATTTTTTTCTTTCATCTCCACCCTGTATCCCGCATACAGCAGGGTAGGCAGAGGGAACCTAGTGTTAAAACACTCCGTTCCTCACTTTCTGCCGAATTCTGGGGGCATTGCGTTTTGAGTGGCAGAACTCAACGCCGCGCTTTGCCTCGTCACCAGATCGATGAAATGGAAATATAAATGTAAATAAATATTTCACTTCCACAACCGTCCCGTTACAACCACACATTTGATTTGAAAAATATTGATTTACTGTATTCAATATATGCATATAACTCAATAATTATTGTTTTATTATTTATAGACATTTTTTTGCCATTTTTTCAGCTGGCCGAAGAGAAGATATCAAATATAAAAACAGTAAAAGCATTCAGTAAAGAAAAAAAAGAATGCCAATCTTACGGACAAAAAATTGAAACATTATTGAAATTAGCTTACAAGGAGTCTTTAGCTGTTGGGGCATTTTATGGAATGGTTTGTATTTTCTTATTAACTAACACAACAAGCCCAACATATGTCCACATTGGCATATAAATAGAAAATTTCTTGCATTTCCACAGATTAAACTATAAAAAAAACACAAACTATGCAATTTATAATAAAAAAATCAATAATATTTCCAGACAGGTTTAGCGGGTAATTCCATAATAATCCTAGTCCTATACTATGGCGGTGGTATGGTAGCCACGGAACAGATGACTGTGGGCAATTTGACTTCATTTCTACTATATGCAGCTTATGTCGGCATTAGTATTGGGGGCCTTAGTAGTTTTTATACCGAATTGAATAAAGGCATGGGGGCGGCGACCAGATTATGGGGTATTATTGATAGGGAGCCCATTATACCTAGTTCAGGTAATTTTTCGTTTTTTTTTCTTTATATGTAAGCGCTTCCATTTTTGAACAATATATGTATGTAAATTAGATGAAAAGCGAAGCTAAGCGAATGAATTGCCTCTATTTGGAACAACCTACTGTGCCATATGTTGTTAAGATATAGTTAATTTAAAATAACGCATTCTAGTAAAAAGCAATGTATAGTATTAACACTGGTTTATTATTCCTCAAACTAATGTTATAAGAAATTTAAAAATATATTGTGTTGTAAACTTGTAATAATACTATTTGCGTGTGTATTTAGTTTAGTAGTAACAGTTATGATGTTTATTTTTTATCGTTTTACGCCCAATGTTAATAACCAATCCTAATCCAAAAATTGCTACCATAGATTGAAATAGACAGAGATGGAAGACGGAATGCAGGTTAGTGATTGGACAGACATGTCGGACAGTACGAGATAGACGTTAACTGGAGATAGGAGATACATTATTAATATTGGGCGTATGAGGCCAGTATAAAAAAACTGGATTACGAGTAGCATATCCATTTTTACCGTTCTTTTAGTTCAAGAATTAATATGTATATTTTTTATTTTTGTAGTTCTCACTGTTTTACCGAAGCAAAAATAAATACTAGTAATATACTACTTTATTCTCCATTATATTGGTCATAAATATTTCTGATGATTCTGACGAAAAATGAGAGAAGAATGTTAAATATTTATTCTATATAATATAATAATATATAATCCTATATAATATATATAATCACATATTAATTAGTAAGCTAATAAAACGATAATGTGCCAAAGTATGAAAGCAGGCAAAATAATCTCATTTATCTTTTAGTTATCTCATATGTTGAATGAGTGAGTCACAATTGGTATAAACATATCACTAAAAATTTGATAAAATATTTACTTCCTTCCTTATTAATATATATTTTTTTCGTTCAAGTTATCGTGTCTATTCTATTTGTTTTGTTTTTTTAAAATATTATGATGAAAAATAAATAGTGTAGGCTATTAATATAGGCAAAGTGAAAATAAAATATTACAGTAAGAACTTAAGCTTCATTTATTTCATTTGTAATGAAATTAAAATAAATAGGTTATTTTCATTTAAAAAAGGTTAAGTTATGAAATATTTTTTATAAATAAACACGTTATTAAATTTATCAGGTACACAGCACACAGCAGGGTAGACAAAGGGAACCTAATTTTAAGACACTCCGTTCCCCTTGTTTCCCCACACATTGCATGTTGAGTGGCAGAATTGAACGCCGCGCTCTGCCTCGACATCAGAGCGAAGTAAAGTGAAACTCAAACAAACACTCATCCTCACATATTTTTAGATTTATAATATGAAATTAAATATATTAAAAACAGTAAGATAATATTTATTTCGTGTTTATATTTTTTAGGTGGCATAAGGCCAAAAGACCGTCCTCGAGGAGAAATAGTATTAGAAAACGTGCATTTTACATATGCTGGGGCACCTTTAATAAAAGGTTTAAACTTACATTTAAAACCTGGTACGAGTATAGCTTTAGTAGGGAGATCAGGTTGTGGGAAAAGTACAATAGCATCACTTATACTTAGATTGTATGATCCTGATGATGGAAGGGTACTCTTGGATGGTGTGGATCTGAAGCAGTTGGATCCTATTTGGTTGAGAAGCCATATTGGTTATGTTAGTCAGGTAAATATAAAAAAAAATAGTTATAACTTAAAATGTAGTGATTGGTATGAAATAATTTTATTTT
Organism: Heliconius numata; assembly: GCA_016802625.1. Taxonomy (NCBI): domain Eukaryota; kingdom Metazoa; phylum Arthropoda; class Insecta; order Lepidoptera; family Nymphalidae; genus Heliconius; species Heliconius numata. Next base: position 57,390 of record JAEBDU010013189.1, read on the forward strand.
TCTTAATACATTTTCCTATGTTAATATTTTCATTTCTTCGCTCTGGCAGAAAAAAATCCCGGGGTTGAGTTTCACCCCTCAATGCGCAATTTGCTGAAAAATGCGACAGAAAGTGGGGAACGGAGTGTCTTAACACATCCACCACCACATTCCCTGCCTACTCTGCTGTATGCAGGACACAGCGTGAAGCTGATTATATTTTTTTATATTTTCCTATTTTAAATTATCTTGCCTAACTAAAAATATAAATATATAAATTATTTCTTTTCTATCAGGAACCTGTGCTATTTAGTGGATCTATAAAAGATAATATATTATATGGTGCTAATGATGACTATAATCCAGAGCAAGACGACAAGGTAGGAATGTGCGAGTTTAATACATAAGTATTAAACTTTAAATTTTAGACATATTAAATTAATGAAAAATTGACATTTAACTAATAGAGGGGATCCTCTATTCCCTATTTGAGTAAGATTTATCAAGTTAATCAACATTTATTGAGAATAAGAAGGTATGGGATATGGAATTTGGATCAGTAAAGTCTGATAAATATTAGTAAAAATCGATGTGATTTAAAGATTTTCCCACACAAACCCCCTATTTCACCCCTTCAGGGTTTACATTTTTCAAAATCCCCATCAAATAACCATCTGTCCAAATTTCACGTTTCTTATCATTAGCGTCTATACCTCAGTCAGTGAAAAGTGGGAATATCTCCTCTATATATATATATATTGATTAATATTTTCATTTTCTAGCTGGCTATTGAAATAAAGCGCGGCGTTTAGTTCCGCCACTCAACACGCAATGCCTCCAGAATTCGGCAGAAAGTGGGAAACAGTGTCTTAACACTAGGTTCCCTCTGCCTACCTTACCGTGTGCGGGATACAGCGTGAAGCTGATTTATTTATTTATTAAAACAAAAATTCAATTCCTTTTTAAGTAGCGTAGACTTCCGCCGCTCAATGCGGAACAGAGTGTAAACTAATAGTTGATACCGCGTAGGAGGACGCGGCGTGGCTGGTGGCGGCGCGCGCGGCGCAGCTGCAGGAGGTGGCGCGCAGTGGCGGCTGGGAGCGGGCGGTGGGCGCGCGCGGCTCACAGCTCAGCGGCGGGCAGAAGCAGCGCGTGGCCATTGCGAGGGCCATTGTTAAGGTGATATTTGCGTTGTTGGGGGAACCAGCAATTTTAGAGAATCTAGTTCTATTTATAATGCAAGTCTTAGAGTGTATACTGTTACTAAACTCTATATTATATATATTCTAAATTTATTTGAAATAAAATTTGACTGTATCATAGACGCTCTTGTAAGCGCGATTGAACGCCTTAAATGTAGCGCTGTTTTTCATGCCGCACGCTGGTAAAATTTTACCTAATTAGTGGCCAATATTTAGAAAATAAAGTTACTCTAATTAAAAAATAGTAACCTAAATTACATATAAGATTTCTTTATCTATCTATTGGTTGCTAGAAAAAAGCTTAACACTTTTTATTTTATTACTTACACATATCAACAAATGGAGTCATTGTTCAAAAGAATAATCTAGTATTAGTTTACATTAGCTTTAAATCACGTTTGATATTTATTTAGTGGATATTAGAACTAAAACATTATGGATTCTACAACTTCAGGTAAACATCTCTATAAAAAAATAATAAAATAGTTAACATTAATTATGATTATGAAGATACGTCGTTGTAACTTAAGGCGATATTTCATTAAATTATTCTTATTCTCATAGTAAAAATGTTTATACTCAATCCATATTTTTTTATTAGTTAAAAATTAAATTCCAGTAGTTTTCATATGGTACCTACTAAATTTGGCTGCGTCTACTTGCGACAACTTTACAAAATGAAATATTACAAATATTAATAACCAGTTTCAGACGGTTCCCATTATACTCGTAGTATACCAATTAGCCGAAGAAAATTGGTAGACAATAAGTTTTGTAAGGATGATTGCTTAAATGATGTAGGAATGGGGGCCCTGGGCTCTTGAGCTATATGTTATAGTTCTCTTAAAAAAAACAAAATCTATTTATAATGAGTATTTACGACCAATTAAAACAATATTTAGAGATAAATACATTTTATGTAATATTGACAAACCTTTAAGTAAATTTCACCTGTGTATGCCGCACTGGAGGAAATATATCTTCGTTTTGGTGTCGAGGCTAAGCGTGGCGTCGAGTTTCGCCACTCAACACGGAATACCTCCAGAAATCTTAACATTAGGCTCCATTTGCCTACCCTGCTACATGCCGGATAGAGCGTGAAGCTGAAATAGGCAAAGAAAATGTAATTATTGAATTGGCTCTTCGATTCGCCTCCTTACCAGCTCTTCTGAAGACTTTATAGCTGTTGAGGGGAAATAAGGAATCTATATATATAAAAGGACTTGTCCTCACTGACTGAGGTAAGACGCACGCACAGCCGTAACCGCTGGTAGTAGAAACGTGAAATTTGGACAAAAGTTTACTTTCGTAATCTGGACATCCACTGAGAAGGGATTTTGAAAAATTTTAACCCTAAAGGGGTGAAATAGGGGTTGAAAGTTTGTATGGAAAAAAATTTAAATCGGCACCGATTTTTATAAAATTTGAAATTTAGGTTGTTAAAAATATTTAATTGAACACGTGTTTCATGGTTTATTAGAATTCACCCCTAAGCTATAAGCAGGCGGAGCTGCGCGCGTCCGCTAGTTTAATTATAATCGTCAAATCTAAAACTGTCGCCTGTAAAGTCATAGGCTATCCACATTAGTTAATTATATATATACGTTTTAAATATTTAGTATAGATTGTAGTAATTTATTTTAATGAATGACTGATAATGTCGATTAAACGATGATGAAAATACATGATAATTTCTAAGTTTTTCTATGTTTAGTTACTCATTTTATCACGTAGACATTTATTAGGTCAAGGACTTAATGTGATAAGTCAAACTATGTCTCAACACGGTTTACTCGATAACTGTTGTTTATTTAACAATATTTAAATTACTTGTGTACATACACACATGAAAGATTTTAATCTACGCGACGTTTTTGTGTTTGTTTTATAATTGTAGTAGCATAATATTGTGAAATTATGTATTTTGTAACTAAAACGTGGACGCCATTATATAGTAAAATCAGAACCTATATTTTACCTGTATACTTTTCTCTTATTTATTTAAATAATCATTTAACTCGCAATAAAATAAACAATTAAATATAGATTAGAAGCTAACCAAAACATTTATATTACAGGATCCAAAAATCCTTATACTAGACGAAGCTACCTCAGCATTAGACACTTATTCGGAATATTTAGTGGACAAGGCTCTAAAGGAGATCAGTAGAGATCGTACAGTACTAACTATAGCCCATAGATTGAGTACCATACAATCTGCTGATGAAGTAGCAGTAATAGGTGATGGCGTTATAGTGGAGAAGGGGACCTATAACGAATTGATGGCGAAACCCGACGGTTACTTCAAAGAACTAATAGCACACCAAGCGTTCACCAGTTCAAAGCCTAAAAACGCCACTGACGTACAAAACAGCTAATATAAGGATATTTATTATATTTAACACTGGTATGTAAATTAAAGGTTAACAAATTTTGTGTTATTCATCGGTATATTTATTTATTATCGATTACGATCGGCGTGAGATGTAAGTTATTTTTTGACGTACCTTTTAAATTATGGTCAAATAAATAATATTTGATTGGTGTAAATTTTCTTTAAAACAATGTTGAAATGCGAAAATTGTTTTTAAATATTTTGAATTGTACCAGTTATTTAAAATGGATAATTTATTTATTATATAATCTGAAATTTAACTCTATATTTAAAATGTTAAACTTAATAATAAGATAAAAATCTAAACAAAGAGCACGAATTTTAAAAATTTCAATTAGTGAAATTTATTTTCTACATTACACATTTTTCTTTATTATATTTCTTTGGGTCTTATTTAATTATTTATATATTATGAATAAATATATTTTATTATCTGTGCAAATGTATAAATATTTAATTTATTAACAGTGATATTTGTATAGTATGCGCAATAACGATTGCACAGTTTGATTATCTAAATTAGCTCGAGACAATGGATGCAATCAAAGAGCTTCATCGAACTTTGGAACTTAATACATATGTATATGTATTTATGTTTATACATCGTTACTATTTTAATTTATTTTTTTCCTTATAAAAATAATTATAATATTATTATTTACAAACCAGGTTGTTACTTGTTACGGACATATTGTTTTTTTAAACTTTTAGACTTCCAAGGTGTATAAAGTTTAAAACGTGATTTCACGTAGAATTAAATTTGTATCGTGTGCTTCGTACAGAGTATAACGGGTAATGGAATATTTAAATTCAGAGGAATAAATGATTGTTGTTATTTTACCATAACTTTGTTTTATTTATATTTTTCCTTCTTGTCATTTCGTACATAAAAGATTTTTTTTAAATTTATATTTTTAGATAGAATTTAAACTATTTTCTTTAATCTGAGTAAAAAAATATATCCATGATTGTAAATATTTAAAAAACCATTGTTTATTAATCAAAATATTGCTAAATACTCTATACTAGGCGAAGCTACCAAAATCAAAATATGGCTAAATATCAATAAATCTAGATAAATAACAAGTGTGTTCGTATTTTTACGAAGATTATTTTAGCTAAAACAACCGTTTCAAACTATTATATTTACTTGATAAAAGTACTTTTAAGGACTTTAAAAAGTTATACCACAACAACAGAAACAAATTTCAATTATCTATTGTCAAATTGAGCGAAAAAATAAAGCGTATAAACACTAGAAAGAATCATTTAGTTTCCAGTAATTACAAAATGATTCCTTTTGTTGTTTTCGATGACCTTTACAATTTTAAACTTTCAAATAGATTTAAATTGATTTCATTTAATTATTTCAGCTTACTTAAGCTACAAGCATTGTAACATCCATCCATTTTAATTTTATTATAATAATAGTTTTGAATTTAAAAGCTTATTTAATTAAATCATCATTAAGTTATTAATTATAAGCCATTAATTAATTGACTATTAAGATAACGTGAAATATAAAGATATAGGTGAGGGGTGTAGGTCTATTTAAAAAAAGGAAATAAGGACAAATTGATTTTGAAAAATCGTTGTGTATAGAAATACCAATAGTTACGTCGTTTTTTTGAGAATAGATTGATATTTAACATATTTTTTTTATATAAAACATCACACTACTGCTGATATATTCATTTAAAAAGGGTGGTGGGTTAAGTGTTAATATATTTTAAAAATATGAAGGTAGTATTAAACAGTATGTTGTTTTCCTTATTTAAAGTGCAATAAAACATATTAATTATTATTATTTTCAAGCAAACAATATTAATATTAAAAATGAGATACGTACCTTAGTTTTATATGACATAGTTTCTTTGGATTAACAAACGGACCTTGCCCCGTGACGGGTGCGGAGTGCGCGCCAAAACACGAGCGAGCCGGCGGCGAACACTTACCCGCTGACATTTCGCGTGAAAACATTGCGGACGGAAGTATGTCTCATTTGAAAATATTACGCGGGAACCTAGCGCGCCAAATTATAAACGGAATATCGTCTAATCAGAAACAATGTAAAAAAAGACATTTTTTTACGGTTCATAGAAATTTAAATCGTTATTTGTCTACGAAAACTGCCACAGTGCTCGAGCATAATGTGTTGAGTTCGCCCCATGGTGAAATAACTGTTGGAAAGGAGACCCTGACTGAACATGTCTTCAAAGATGTTGATAAATGGATGGACGCTCCATGCGTGGTAAGTACCCGTTACCAGCCTACCTACCTAATTAATTTTTAAAACAATAAATTGTGATTATTTAATTGCTCCATATATTTTATATAGAATATCTTGCACAATGAAGCCCTAAACCTACAATCAGGTCAATTAAAGCGTTTGTTTTCATTATTGTTTCGGGTACAAAGTTCACTAAAGATCTATAAACGCGGATGCAGTCTCCGGCTCCCATAGGATAATATAAATAGAAATTGAAGGTTGAGGTTACCTGAAGTTGGCACGACTGAAATATTCAAAAACTGTTTGTAATATCACTAAATTTATTAAAATTAATACATGTTTAGAATATATTTGATCAAATATTATATTCAAAATGTTTAGGTTTAATCTATTTCTATTTAAATATAAAAGTAATAGGATATTTATTTCCGTTTAAAATATGATAGTGAACGTTAAAGCAAAATAAACTTGCAGTTACAATTTAATACTAAATATATTTCAGTAACTCCGTTGTAAAATGTTTATTTTCTTTTCGATAAGCAATTAAAATGATAACGATAGTATTGTTTAATTAGTATGAGTCTTAAGTTCCACTTAAGATAGTGTCTAGGTAAATTGCAAATATTCTACGGATTTTTGCTTATTCATAAGCTAGAAATAGGAAGTACTAGTTGAGGAAATTTGCAGAATATATAACAATTTAAAGAAGAGGTAGATGTTTATATTGTACTAGGTACAGTAGGTAACTAACAATGCCCCGTGAAAATTTGACCTATAGACACTTTTTCATTGATTAATAAAAAAATAAAATAAATCAGCTTCACGCTGTATCCCGCACGCAGCAAGGTAGGCAGAGATTCCCCAAATTCTACCGAATTCGGCTTTGCTTGTTGAGTGGCATTAAACATTTAAAATTTCAAATCCAATCCCACATCTGAAACCACACACATATCTTTTTTGTAAGCAGTAAGTAGCAATTGTTAGAAATTTTGACGGTAAAGAATACGACTGCACCTGTAGGTTAATTGGTACTTGCATGATATCTAGATGTAGTCTCAGAATCTGCTGTTTTTTTTTATGTATTAAATGTTTATTAAAAAATAAACGATTGAGCTTATTTAAAATGTAATATAAAATAATATTTGACATTCCTCATATAAAAAAAAAACAATAATAATAATCAGTAAAATTTAATAGAAGTTAGTTATTTCATAAATTATAAAAAAAACTGTAAAATTCTATGTAAAATTTTGTTGTCCATTGGGAATTAAAAGGCTTTTTTATTTTATTAATTTATTTATAAAGTAATATTTATGTTTTTCTCTTTAAATATGCCTATAAATAAAATCCTGGGAGTCAAACTACAACGGTCAAGATTATCGGGTCTCTTGCCAAATAATGTGACGTGTCTATAGATACTTTAGCACGTTTGTTTGTTTATCAAAAGTAGTATAAATGAACTTGTTTATCTTGATTTTTAATTGTTTTTACAATGAAAAAATATTTCATTGAACACGTGTTTCATGGTTTATTGTAATTCACTCCCTAAGGGTGCAAATGAAGGGTTGAAAGATTTCATCTCCAAAATTCCATCTCTGGGCAACCACAGGTTGTCGGTTAATGCGTAGGAACTATGGAAAATGTGTAAATCTAAACTAGGGCTAATAAGAGATGAATTATGCATTCCAATATTAAAACTTCCCTCGGTTGGAAAAGAAACCCATACAAAAATTGATTGACTTTAAGAAAAAATGTTAAAAACCTTTCAGACATGCGGTGCATCGGGGCGTTCGTACGAGTATGGTATGATGCGTATGATGATAGAGCGATGCGCGTGCGCACTCTCCGGATATATGAAACTAGCGCCTGGAGAGAGAATAGGGCTTATTCTTCCGAATATTCCTGAATTCGTAGTCTTAATACATGGAGCTATGAGGGCGGGGCTTGTTGTCACTTTTGCCAATCCTTTGTACACTGCAGGTATGTAAAAAAAGTATAAAATACATCTTTTGCAATCATAAATATAGATTTTGTAGAACTAAAATAAATTTATTTATTCCTAAATAGGTAAATAATTAATTGATTATTCGACATAATATAATAAATTATCATATAATAGAAAAGTATCATCTACGTGCAGTAAAAGCATGCAATGTATTTTATATAAGTTTTATACTTTAACAAACTATTAAAAATCCAAAACCTATTAAGACTAAGTATAAATAAGTATTTATTATTTTATGATGTGAAAGATATAAAATAACATTATTTTAATAAAATAGTAAAACATTATACGTAATAAAAAAGTAGTAAAATTTTGTTTACGTACCTACCGTCAACAAGTAGTTACAATATTTCTCTTTATATTTTTTTTCTAGATGTTTGTTTCTCGACAATTACCTACTTCTCTTCACAATTAATTTAATTAAAAAAATAGCACTATAGTTTCATATCATAATAGTTTTTTATTATGTACATTACCATCCAAAGGTATTTGAACACCCAGACAAACACGATATCGAAGGAATATCGTTGGTGTTCAAATACTGTAGTTTATAAAAAAAGTTAGAAGTGACAATGACTATGCCGACGATTCGTTGAAAACTCCTATGATGCACTTTTGTACCCTTCAATTTCTCTTAAATACCTAATCGAATTTTATTTCGTAAACAAAAGTCCTTGAATTTGACAAAAATTAAACGAGGTTGTTCAGAACAAGTACTCTAAAACGCCAATCTCAGAGGTTTGCAAACAGTCAGCTAGTATTAAGATACAGGGAGCCGCATCTTCTTTATCAGTATAATGGGTTCCGTGCAACAATATTATCTTCTTGCTAGAGCATATTTCTAACTTCCTTCTGCTTAGGAATTCCCCCCATTGAAAAGGCTTTAAATGTAGGCTAAAAAGCTAGGTTGGAAAGTAAAGCATTAATAAAATGAATATTATTTAAGTATGTAGTATGTTCTCTTACATTTCAAATCTTATGAAAAACAAAAAGGATACTATATTAAAAGTATTTTTTTAAAAATATTACTTTCAGAGGAGATACGACGTCAATTCACCGATTGCAACGTAAAAGCCATCGCAACTATTGAGATGTTTATGCCTGTGGCTCAAGAAGTGAGCAAGACACTTAAAGACTACAAAGGCACCATCTGGGTCGGAGGTGATGATGATAAAACAAAAGGTAACATAAAAAAATGTAATAAATTTTATAAACGGACATAAATTCATTCCATTGCCAATACTTTTTAGGAAAACAAGATTTTTTATAGGCGTATTACTTTATTAAAAAAGGATTCTGCTACCACAAATATACACAATTAAATAAACAATAATAAAAACTAATTTTAACTTACTATTTCAGATATTTATGGACTAAAATCCCTCTTAATGGCGGATCACGAGGCTGATTTGCCAGATCTTAACTGTGACGATGTCTGCCTAATCCCCTACTCCAGCGGCACTACTGGTCTTCCGAAAGGAGTTATGTTGACACACACGAATTTAGTAACTAATATTAAACAAGTACAAGCACCCAAGTTAATGAAGTATGAAGGAGAAATGGGTAAAAGTTTAAGGTTCTTGTATTACCGAGTACTGCGAAATGATAATTGTAATTTACAGATATTATGTATCTATAGCAGTTTATATAGTTTATACTATATTAAGAATTGTGTATTTTTATTTAATGTTTTATATTTTTTAATTATTGAATTTTGTCTGAATTCCAGGTAAAGGTGATGTGGTTTTAACTGTTCCGCCATTTTTTCATATATACGGTTTCAACGGAATCCTTAACTACAACCTCACTCTTGGATACCATGTGGTCTCTATTCCTAAGTAAGTGTTTTTAAGTCCTAACTACAAAAAATACACAACATAACGTTTTTTTTTTTAAAATATTAAGCCATTTTTGTAGACAAAGTTCCGCCACCTAACATGTTAAAATGTGCAAAAATGGAAATAAGAAATTAAATGAGTAAAAATATTAATTACATTCAGTTTTAAAATAATTTGTTCGCAGATTCACACCAGAAGACTACATCAAATGTTTGGAAGAATATAAACCTGTGACCCTTTTTGTGGTACCTTCTTTACTCGCTTTCTTAGCCACGCATCCTGCTGTTAGTAAGAAACACTTGCAGTCGGTCACTTCAATAATGGTGGGCGCCGCCCCCACTACGGATAGCATGTTAGAGAAGTTTCTATTGAAATGCGAGAAATCGAAGGATGATATTAAATTGCTTCAAGGTATTGTTTAATTTCGTTTATTTGCCTCCTTAATATTCTGGAGGAGTTTATGAAATCATTAAGAAAATATTCCAGAAAGGAACATAAAATAAAATTTTCCATTGTACGTTATGCAGCACGTACATACATACTAACGAACTTTCCAAAAACAACTGGTTTTATATTAAACAAAACACATCTCCCCTAAACACCCATCAACTATACCAGGCTACGGCATGACGGAGAGCTCGCCAGTGACGCTGCTGACGCCGTACCACTACCCGCACGGCAAGGTGGGGTCGGTGGGGCAGCTGCTTCCGTCCACGGCCGCGAGAGTGCTGTCGCTGGCCGACGGACGCGCGCTGCCACCGCACCAGCCCGGCGAGCTACTGCTGAGGGGGCCGCAGGTGACCTAATAATTATTTTTCACGGAAAACGTTCATTATAGAGATAAATCAAATCAAATCATTTTCACGCTGTTTCCCGCACACAGCAGGGTAGGCAGAGTGAACCTAGTGTTAAGACACTCTGTTTCCCACTTTCCGCCGGAATTATAGAAATAAATAATGAAAATATTGTTTATGCAATTACTTACGTCAAAAAATTCTAATGTCCATTAAGCCAAATTTTGCTGAATATCGCTGGTAATAAACCGAATGAGAGTAGTCCAGTTAATTGTGTTTAGCTGGACTACTATGCTTCTACATAAGGTGTGACAGTTTTCAAAATCAACTATAGCCCTAAATCCTATAGACATGTAAAAATGAGACACACAGAGACAGAAATTAAAAATTAATATTAGAAATTAAATATTAATAAATTCGTGTTTTATTATCATTTTACCATCACTGTATGGTTTCTTGTAAAAAGGTTTAATGTAGGTCTTTATTTGCTGTGTTATTATATTATCTAAATTAACTGTAAATTAATCTGGATAAGTTAATAAAACAGGTTTTCGCCATAATCCATAGTAATATTTTTTATTTAATATACTCGTATATTCTTTTATTATTTTAAGGTAATGAAAGGCTACTGGAATAACGAGAAGGCGACAAAAGAAACTATAGACAGCGAGGGTTGGTTACATACAGGCGACGTCGCTTACTACGACGAAGACCACTACTTCTATATTGTTGACCGAACTAAAGAACTTATTAAGGTCAAAGGCAATCAGGTATATATATAACTTATATTTTGTTACATCTTATGATGAAAATATTTAAGACAATTCTTTTCATTTGGTTTTCCTAAGAATATGTACTACGAAAAAATATATAATAGAAGTAAAAGATTAGGGTTCGTTCACATATAACTATATTATATTAGTAGAACCAATGTTTGCCACTTGTCTATAGGTATAACTATATAATAATAAAAATCCATCTAAAAATATCTAAAAAATCACTTTTATTTATATTTCTATTATTTAAAAAAATATTATTAATTATTTTTAGGTATCACCAACTGAAATAGAGAGTATCATAATGGAGCTGTCAGAAGTAGCAGATGTCGCTGTAGTAGGAATGCCAGACTCATTGGCCGGAGAGGTTCCAAAAGCATTCGTCGTTTTAAAACCTAATCAAAAACTAAAAGAGAAACAAGTTTATGATCTTGTAGCTCAAAAGTTAACTAGATATAAGCATTTGGAAGGTGGTGTGGCATTCGTTAATTCTATACCACGAAATGCAGCAGGGAAAATACTGAGAAACGAACTTAGAGTGCTAGGTGGAAAAAAATAAAACCTAAAACTACTCTTGGATATTTTTGTAAATATTTTTTAATAGCTTGATTGTTGAATAATTGTGAATTGTATAGCTTAGACTGATTATGTATATACTATTAATAAAATATAATACGCACATGTAGGTAAGTACTAATATAATAACGAATTAATTTATTAAGTATTTAAAGTATTAACGACCCTTTATACTTTATTTTATATCAGTTTTATGTTTTTATAGACGTAGTACAAACAATGTTTAGTAACTTATACTTTAATATTTTTTTAAAAATCTGTTTTGTAATAGCTCATATAAATATTTAATATAGAAGCCGAAAAATAATAAACTTAATTATTCAGTGCAAAGAAATCATGTAAATTTAAGCCATTACTTATATTTCCTTTGTATGTACTTTTAGTAAATGTTATAGAGTGAATGATATGTGCAATAAAATTATTATATAATGTTTCAATTTATTTTATTTATATGCGTTGTTTTAAATTTGTGAAGCTATTCAAGAATCCTTACTTGAAGAGTGGGGGAGAAAGTGCCGATTTTGACAAATCTTACACCAACCTATAAAATAGGTAGGTGCAATGTCTGGAAATTGTGGTTTATCATTAGTGTTATTTTACATAAGTTTATCAGTTTCTAAGAACAGTTTTTTGTAAGTGCTATCAATCGTCGTCGAGGTCGTCGTGGCGCAGCGGCACAAGTGTGACTGTAACGCGACGGTTGTGGGTTCGATTCCCACTTGAGGAAGTAAAATATTTATTTACGTTTATATTTCCATCTCTTCGTTCCGGTGTCGAGGCAAAGCGCGGCGTTGAGTTCTGCCACTTAACACGCATTACCTTCAGAATTCAGCAGAAAGTGGGGAACGAAATGTCTTAAAACTTGGTTTCTTTGATGGAGTTGCTATATACTTAAAAATATAAATTATTTCTTCATATTTTCTTTAATAACATGAATTGGCATTTTAAATACTAAAAGGGATATACAAAAAATACTAATTTATGAATTAAATTATAAATCAGCCATATTCTTATATTCAACGGACACTTGTATTTTATGATATTTCATCTTTGGTTTCTGCATCATCAGCAGTTGTATTATCTTTTTCACCTTCGCTGCTGTCTTTTTTAGGAGCAGAGTTTTCATCTTGTTGCTCTTTATCTATTGGCAATTCTGATTTTACATCTGATATAGAATAATTATCAGATTCAATTTGAGGGGGAGGTGTATTTTCAACTTTTAATTCTTTTTTATTAGACTCTTCTGTATCTGAACTTTCACTTTTGTTGTCTGTTGGACTCTCTTCTTGAATATCAATGTGATCATCTTCTTTAGGAGAATTACTATTTCCATCAGTATTATCACTAGATGAAGAGCTTTCCTCACTTGATAATATTTCAATTGTATCCTTCATTTCTACTTCTTCTTTATTCAATTGAGGGTTATTTTTATCAACTAAAACTTCACTTAAGCTTGTTTCTTGAATTTTCTGTTTTACACTTTCTTGATTGCTTTTTAAGTCTTTTGATTGTTCTAGTAATTTTTGCTCTGTCATTTCTGCATCATCAACTCTTATTTCTGGTATTGCTAATCTTTGATTTGTTGTATCAGACTTCATTTCAATGTCTTCCTTGGAATCAGAAGGCAGTTCTATGGAACTATTATTATTTTTAGCATCTTCACTTGTTGATGCTACGGCTGGAGGAGCATCTTTTGAGGAATTATTAGACTCATCATTTGTTTCCGTAACATTTAACTCTGGAGGAGTAACTGACTCATATTGTGTAACTGGTTTATCTTGTATTTCCATTGAAGTTTCTTCTTTAGCTTGTAATCGAGCTTCTAAATCATCTACTGAAATATGAGCATCTGAAGACCCTGGTTGAGGTTCAGAGTTCTGCCGTTCCTTCCAGGTCACATCTTCCATTTCCACATCAACATTATATTCAGAATTATTGTCTGAGCCATTTACAATTGGCTCTCTAGGTTCACCATTTTCTGGTTCTGGATGACGTTGATAGCCAGGTTCTCGTGTGCTTACGACCAAAATATTTTTTTCGATTGCTCTCATAAATTTATCCACACGGTTGTATTGTTTACGGGGGTATGTCAATAGTTCACAAATTCTTTGTACAGTAAAGGGAGCAGAGGTAAAAGAATCAAGTCGTTCCATTAAACTATTTTTCATGATATCGTAGTTAAACAGATCAACATTTGGATATGGTGGGATATCTATACCTGGACTAGTTTCGTAGAAGTCTGTTAAAACATTGAGAAGTTTTTCTTTAAACAAACTTTTAACAAGAGCCCACTGATAGACGGGGTCGCCGGTACGCGCCACATATGCTAAATAATCGTTTAATTCTTGTGGTATAGTTTTTGGTTTACGCTTCGAAAATTCTTCAAGGAATTGAAATATCTCTTCAGCATTTTCCATTCTTAAAAACCCGTTTACGAAAATTAACGTTTAGCAAACAATTACAGCTAGTAGCTACAGAAACTTTATACAGAGACAGGTCACAGATTACAGCTAGCTACAGACTGTGTAAAATATTTTTTGTCTTTCTACAGATCTACTAATATTCAGATTCCACAGAATCAATGAAGTTAACGATTTAAAAATCATGTTTTTGGTAAATAGAAGTTAACTTAAGTAACTATTACATCTATTTCGCGGTTACCTACTTACAAAAAATATAATGACTATTAAACTATCTTATTTCTTCATAACTTAAAATAAGTGTTTTATTTCATATTATTTGGAATATATGATGAATTGTATAGACTAAATAAAAAAAATAATTATGTTAGTGTTAGCGTACAATTGTAAAAGTGGGTAGATTTAG
>JAEBDU010013190.1:0-87253 GCA_016802625.1 Heliconius numata
ATATAGATTGTATAAAGCTAATGCTGAGATGGCAATTTAAAAGATTTTGCCAATATTGTATTACTTCATTACTATTGCTGTGAATATCGGTAATATTTTTTTGAGTGTCGTATAAGATAAGGTAGGCAGAGGGAACCTAATGTTAAGAAACACCGTTCACCACTTTCCACAGAATTTTCGAGGTATTGCGTGACGGAACTCGTGTAGCTAGTCCTCTGCCTTGGTACCTGAATGAGAATCGAACCCGCAACCGTCACGTTACAGTCCACGCTTGCGTCCCTACGCTACGACGACGGTCTCATATAATTCAAATTCTATAATATTTTATCTATATTTAACAATAGTTAGCAAATTTTCTATTCTTTCTCTTGTGGCGCTAACAAAAGCCTAAGATAATCGGACCATACCACTTTGAATTTAAAAGACCTTTGGTAAAGTTACACTGGGCGTCGTTATGCGACCGCTAATATGGTAACCCAAGTTTCTTTTACTTGCAATTACGCATTTCTTTTAGGAATAGTACACACTGGGAACGTTAAGTACAATACAATACAATATACTTAATTGCACAAAAACAACAAAATTTATATGTTATAGTAAATTATAAATATCTAGTGTAATATCATAGGGTAGTTTTAAATAATTTTTCATACAGTTAACTTTGTAATTTATATAATTAATATATTGGAAATTATTACAATTGAAGAATATCTCAAAGGCATGAGATAGCCCATAAAAAAACACAGGTATGTTCAAATTCTGCAACTATCTAATTTTGTACAAAAAATAATTATTTTATCGATTAATATTAATATTAATTAATTATAATATACGTGTTTTACCTAACCTATCCTATTGAGACCAGTCGTGGTGCAGGGATAAACGCAACAGGTTGTGAGTTCGATCCCCTTAGGAAGAAATGAAAATATTTCATAATTGTCATCTCTTTACTCTCGTGGCGAAGCAAAGCGCAACGTTGAGAAAGAATTCGTCTAAGAATCGACGGAAAATAGGGGGGAGAGTGTCTTAACACTAAGTTTCCTCCGCTTACTCTACTGTGTGCGGGATACAGCGTGAAGCAAAACACCGACCAAGTCCGTAAAGATACATTCAAATATATAATTTTAATTAGCCTTCATGCTATAAATGTAACTTTAAATAATTAAGGCCAGAATGACACAAAGTAAGGGAGCACCAAATAAAATACTACTTTCGTTAGTCGTACCTTACAGCCGGTGCGTAAACAAAGTTCAAAGTATGGAGATCGGGAACATGCACTCAATTACGGATTCGCTAACAGCCCAAGTTACTATGGAACGTATTTTACTATTGAAGCGTAAGGACTTTGTGGATATATAACCCTTCTTTGCATTTACATGTCTAATTATATAATTGTATTAATAAATTAAACTTTTTCTTTTATAATTGCTTTCTAAATGTGTATAGAAATGGGATTCACGCTGTATTCCGAACGTAGCAGGATAGGCAGACGAAAACCAGTGTTAAGACCCTCCGTTTTTCGTTTTCCGCCGTATTCTGCAAGCTAAGCGTGTAGAGTAGCGGAACTCAACGCCGAGAGCGAAGAAAAATCCCTCTCATTTACACCGTCGATCGAAGTTTCTTTATTACATTGACGTATGATAGTGATTGACATTTTCTTCCTCATCATTATCATAATATAAACATATTTTCTTGTACCGTTTATGAAAATTATAATTATAATAACATGCAAACTATGCAACTGACGTAATCACTACTGGCCGGGTAATACACGTTCGTTTCAATACACTATGTTTTGCTAGAATATAACTTTCAAAAACCATATTAGTTAAAAATTTGAAGCAAGATCTAAAATATTTAATTATTTCTTAACAGTGTAGTTATGGTGTGCCATCATTGAATGGAAAGCGATGGCTGTGGGTTGAAATCCCGCTCTAAGTTATATTAACATTAAAAATGTATAAATGTCATTAATTCAAAGAGATCAAGTGTAACAACGAAATATATAGAATTCGGCGGAAAGTGGGGAGCGGAGTGTCTTAACACTAGGTTCCCTCTGTGTACCCCGCTGTGTGCGGGATATAGCGTGAAGCTGTATTGATTTAAGAATGGAATTATGATATTACTAAGAATTATGTCTCGGATTACTTCATGAAAATAAATTGTATAGAATTAGAACGGCACTTCTACATACATATGTCAATATGTTCAAACAATATTCCAAAATAACTGAACTCACTCCATAACTCCTCATATACTATTACAATGGACGTTAAATATCTTCTATATCACAGGCGTATCTAACATGAAGTTCGGCTCGCTATGGTTTCTATAGACTTATTTATCACCCGTCGGCCGTTGTCCAAATATGTCTTATTAATAAATGGTCACTCAGCGATGTGATGGTCTAAGGCCTAAGCTAACAATAGTTGAGAAATGTGCGTAGTGTTCTTTGTGAACCTCGTTCAAAGTTCAAACTAAGAAAAGGTAATACGTTATTGTACGTTTGTACGGCTAATTGTCTGTACTATTTATATTTCTTTTATTTATATGACGATTTTCGATTTGTTAATATTGATTGATGTATAAGAGTGTAAGTTATTCTATTCTTTTTTGTATAATCTATTTAAATATAAAAAAATCGGTCAAATGCGAATCGGACTCGCCCATCGAGTCGTTCCGTATCAATTTCTGGATTGTAGGTCAAAGGAAAGTTATTAAAGTTGTCAAATTTTGCTTATCATATTTCATATTCATTTCGTAAGAAATTCTCTTCTTACCAAATTTCATAATTATAGGTCCACGGGACCGAATTTTTTTTTACTTTTTCCTTTATTTGTATTATAAGTTTTCACTTCGTGCCAAATTTCAGAATTGTCGGTCCACGGGAAGCACCATAAAACTTTTGATTAAATGACCAATTTTATACAAAATACAACAAAAACGATGTATTACGACCATAGAATGTATCTTACTAAGCATATGATTGCTTTAACTTGATTTTTTCTGTTCTATAAACGATCGTAGACCAGAAAATTTGAGATTAAATTTGAAATTATCTAAATATGATAATAAATATAAAGGTTCCATTTTTTCCTTTCATGTACGGAACCCTAAAAAACGAGGTTAGCAATTTTATTACACAATTTAACAACGTATTTTAGTTTCAACAATCAATCGAATTGACTATCCTCTGATTTCAGTTTTATTTTAGAAATAAAGACATAATTTTCCAACAAACCCACTCCTCATAAACGAAAGTCATAAAAGAAATATTCACATCATCAGCATTCACTTAGCTAATAAAATGAAAACACATCCACAAATAAGGCTTTTAATGATATCCAAGCACTAAAACCAGCACTTACTAAGTGTCTCGCGGTAATCGCGGCGTTTAGTACACTTACAAATGCCTGGTCTCGGAACATGACGTATCAATGTAACCGAGCCCTCTCCCCTGGTGGTCTAGACGTAGAACCAGCTAAAGTCTAATAAGACAGACCCTTACCTCATCTGTCTCTCTTGAGACGTTATCTTTTTCCTGAAAAATAGCGCTTATTGTACTCCAACAAAGAGAGTCAACCTTTAAATGGTTCTACGAATTTGAAGTGTAATTTTATTTATCTTTTTGTTGTATTCGTTAAATTATAAGATTTGTTTCTTATAATTTATATTAGGTACCCTTTTTGGGAAGTAAGCCGCCGTGATAGTTACGAGTTATGTTAAAATACTAGGTACTAGAATACGATAATAAATAAAATGCGGTATAAATAGTTGTTTACTGAGCTTCACGCTGTATCCCACAGCAGGGTAAGCAGACTGGAAACCTAATGTTAAGATTTCTGGAGGTACAGCGATCGCCACTCGAGGAAGTGAAATATTTATTTACGTTTATATTTCCATTTCTTCCATTCTTCCATTCCGTTGAGTTCTGCCACTCAACACGCAATGCCTCCAAAATTCGACAGAAAGTGGGGAACGGAGTGTCTTAACACTAGGTTCCCTCTGCCTACCATACTGTGTGCAGGATACAGCGTGAAGCTGAAAAAAAAATAGTCAAGAAATTAGCAAATCGATTTAATGCAACCTAATACATCTATGTTATTTCAACGAAACCTACTAAAACCATATAATATAAACATCTAAATTAACACATCAATGGACACATTGATCTCTAACACCTGTTCAAAGCGTAATCTAGTAAATACATGTAATATAAAACGATTTATTTCCATTTCCATTCAAATACCATCCATCTACAAGTATAAACTTCAGTCGTAAATCAGCGTCTCGGCTATCATCACAACTCCAACCTCCAATACAATCGCAACTGGTCAAGTGTCAACACTCTCTGATAACTGACAATGTTATCGGTAACCACGGTGTCTTTTCATTCAAAACAGCTGTTAGGCACGAGCTGCTCGAGAACCTGATACAATAGTTGTTCTGCAATGTGGAAGATTAATCTTTTTAGTGTTCGAGGCCAGTTGTGGCCGGATTTTGTGGACTGTAGTTATGGGTTCGATTTACTTTCGAAGAAGTCATATTGTAGTATTTTCATTGTCTCGCTCATGTAACGAGGCAAAGCAAGACAGATAGTAGGAAGTGTCTTAACACTGAGCTTCCTCTGCTTACCCTGCTACAAGCGGGATACAGCGTGAAGCTTATATCTTTTAGTGGTTCTAAGAGTGTAAAAGATTAAGACTTAATAATAATAACGACATTTTTCGAATCGACCAAATCAATTCTATTAAGACACGAGCCCATAAATAACTTAACGCAACGTTTCTAACGCGTTTAATTATCAAATCCAGCAATTACAGATAACGATCGAGGGATTGTCGAATACATTCATATTTCATACATATTTCTCGCACCCCCCAGGGGTACCCGGTTCGCGTACTTCGAAGATAACAATCTTATATCCTTGTTACTTTCCAAATACATGTCATAAGTGTAATAGCCACATGACACAGCCTGTCCCCTCGGGCGCTACTCGGCCAGCGTACCACCACCAACTTGACAATGCTGTCGAGTAAATAGCTGGTATTCTTTATAACAATAGTAATAAGATCGTATAATCAGCTATAACACTTTCTCCAATGAAGTTCTAATAGTTGTGAATGTTTCCCAAAGAGCATCCAATTTTTAAACCGAGTACCATTCTAATTTGAGTTTTATGCGTGATGCTTTAAGGATTCAGGTAGGTGTTCCTCAGGGTTGTTTTAAAGTTGGTAATGGTTGCGCCACTAAATCAAATGGTGGTCAATTAAGATAAAGCCCGGACCGACAGCTATGGACAATAGAGCATATGACTAATACAGCGTTTTGTTTGCCTAACTGAATTACAACCGAGCTGGTCGATATTCTAATAGAATGTCTGTTAATAATGAATTTGTTTTGTGTGTTTTCTAATTCGTTGGCGATCTAATACTGGTGTCTAATATAATTGTTTATAGGTTTAAGCTGTTTGAAGGTTTTTGAAGGGTTATAATAAATTTAATTTAAAATATAAAATATTACTTATATGATACTAGTGGCGCAAATGCGGCTTCGCCCGCTTAAACTTATTGTTGTATAATAGCCAATTTTTTTACATTAATTTTGGACTATATGTTATTCTGTTGTACCTATATACTGTAACGTTTTCATAAAACTTTCACATTTGTAATATTAATAAGATTTCCTAATTTGGACCTCTTGTTCGTTCGTTGTTCGCCATCATGCTAGTTATAAGTTTTTATTCTTGATTAGGCGAAGTTTATTATTACTATGAGAGTATATATAAAGTATAATATAAATAAAAAGGTATTTATTTACAAAGTAAACAATTTTAATGTATCTATGTTATGCAAATTCCAACTTGATAAATAGTTCTAGTAGTAGTATTGAAGTATGTAAGGTGTGACGATAAATTGTTTAAATTAAAACACAATTAATCGTTAGGTATTGCAATTAAATTCGTTGTTAATTATCTGTGCATATTATTAAGCCGATAAGCTAATTTATAAAGTGAGAAAATATAGTAACTAATTTATTTCACTTCTACTATTCTCAATGTCTTTATATCCAATATTAGTCCAATCCAGTATTATAAAAAAGTTAATTTTAACGTAACATTTGCTTGAAGCTTAGACATATATAGAAAAATTCATATTGAACTCGTAGGCCTTTCGGAGGTATACCTAGGACTATTCAAATTTGTATATGGTTTTCTTAAAAAAATACCTTTATCATAAAGGTGCCACAGTATCTTAAAAATAGTTATTCTATAGCATTATCTATTGGCAAATAATTATTCTATTGTTGAAAGAACTATTGAAAGAGTATAACCGAATAAGCATGGGAAAGCTGCACTGGCTTTTAATGAATTGTTTATATAATTATGTTGATTTTTATTCAAAATACATTTTATATAGCTTCATTAATACATGGATGAAGGACGCTACTAATAGTGTCTTTGAAGTTAGTGTCTTGAAGCTCTTTCTTTTCTCCTATCTCCTGGCATTAATCCCGGCATGCCTTGTCTTGCAACTTTACATAGAATTTAATAACCGGCCTAGGTAGATCATTGGTTCTTATGTCTTCGTGAAGCTAATTATACATTATATTTCTAACTTAGTAACCCCATCTGCACTAGTCAAAATATTTTTTTTTTAAGTACAAACCAACAAAGTACCAAATAAAACAAAATTATAGAAACATATAGATTATATGATAAGTATGCTATTTACGGTATGTTGATATTTGATACAAAGTAAGCCAAGTCTTATACAGAACAAGTAATCCAGGACAACACGTCAAAATGTTAGAAGACAGCTGCGCCAAGTTATCATTTCAACCAGATAATGATATTAAAGCCTAAATTCACTTCGTTTATAATTATCTCAGTTTATACATAATTAAATGACATATTTGTTTTAGTCCACAAGCGTTGCCATATTTTTGCTTAGATTGTCATAATGCAAAACTTATGTTTGGCGTCTAGCTCTCGTTGCTTTTAGGTCACTAGTTTATTTACGATACTAACTTTAATTTATAGCACGGTGTTATCTGCGTACGTATTTTATCGCCAACTAAATCGAATTCCATATTTGTGATTGATTGTCTATAAGTTTTAGGGTCTTATCAATTGCTAGTTCATCAACGATGACTCAAATCGAACGTTTGACTGGCTATTATTTATTTTGAATGACAAAACAAGTCTCTTTGATATATATTTCTCAATATTTCTTCTTATATTTATACGCTGTCAACAATTGTTACGCATATACATAAATTAAACTAAATTTCGACAATTCATAATTTCACAACGCCAAAATCGAATCTGGTACCATTAAATAATACCATAATTCAATGTATCACGTTATCTAACCTGATTGATATATTGTTGTAGCCTAAATCATTGGGAACCTATCAGGGGCTATCATAACTTCCATGACTGTTTTACATAAGACAAGAACCAGAACAATAGGCTCTGTAGTTGTAATATCTATATCTATAGAATAGAATAGTATAGAATTAATTTAGACGTTAAGCTCCTTTCTACGACCCTTTGCCTTGACTCGCCGCTCCCAGCATACCGCACGTCTTAACTACTCGCGTTTATATGTATATCTGCTATACGCGTTTGGCACGTGGCGATTTGTTATCTCGGTACTGTGATATTAATACATTTTAATATAAAATTATTAATAATTTGTATGTTCATATTTTATCATTCGGCTTATTCACGCTGTATCTCGCATATAGCAGGGTAGGCAGAGGGAACCTTGTGTTAAGACTTAACTCTGTTCCCCATTTTCCGGCAAATTTTCAAGATATTGCGTGTTGACTGTTGAGATTTAATGCCCCGCTTTTTGCTTTGGTACCAGAACGAAGAAATGAAATAAGTAATACACCATACTTCCATCCCTCGAGTGGGAATCGAACCCACAGTTACTGTCCCGTTACAGTTGCAGATGCCTACGCCTACAGCCTCTGGTGTTGTAATTTTAAAAACAATTAATTAATCGACAATCCACATTGATGATTTCCTCGTCTGAATTAATCCAATTTTTTGCCTTATCCTATTCATAGGTTTTATATAGCCCCGTTGTTTTCAGTCCAA
This sequence comes from Heliconius numata, assembly GCA_016802625.1. Classification (NCBI taxonomy): domain Eukaryota; kingdom Metazoa; phylum Arthropoda; class Insecta; order Lepidoptera; family Nymphalidae; genus Heliconius; species Heliconius numata. Next base: position 8,111 of record JAEBDU010013190.1, read on the forward strand.
GCTTCGTACATATATCTCAGCACTATAATGATTCACGAAACCATTAAATCTATTGTATTTAGTACTTATAAAATAATAATTTACAACTCGCCCTCAGCGGGTAGGATAGACGTTTAAAATAATAAATCACAATTTAATCAAAGTTCATTAGAGGAATTATTTGTATTTTGTGACCGGGTGAGGTCCAGGTCCGGGTCCAGGGGTCTCGTGGAAATGATATAGTTTCAATACACGAGACGTCGCCCGTAAACGCTGCTGTCGGCTGGGTAATTTACACCGATTGCAGCCTGTTTATTATTTTCTGTCTATATTTCAAGTTGGTTTCGCGTGGGAATTTATTGTAGTGCTGGCTTTTAGTCTTTGTTACTTGTAAACAGCAGGGTAGGCAGAGAGATCATAGTGTTAAGACACTCCGCTCTCCACTGGAGGCATTCTGGAGGTATTACGTGCTGTGATGTGCTTGTGACGTCAGAGTGAAGAAATGAATATATTATTTTAAATAAATATTTCACTTCCTCGAGTGGGGATCGAACCCACAACCGTCATGTTATAGTCACACGCTTGTGCCGCTGCACCACGACGGCCTCCAATAATAATATTAGAATTAAATTAAATCAGCTTCACGTTGTATCCCGCACACAGCAGGTTAGCCAGAGAGAACCCAGTCTTAAGACACTCAGTTCTCCATGAAGAAACGAATTTCATATCCTCGAGTGGGGATTGAACCCACAACCAGTCAGGTTTACAGCCAAACGTTCTGCTCCTGCGCCACCACCGGTCTCAATCTAAAATAATATAACTCGAGTTATCGTCGTAAACGTTTGTCGCTATCGAGACATTAAATTCGTTTGTCCATATTTTATCGTCGAATAAAATTGGTATTATAATTCTGTTCTGGTCAGTGTCAGCGATAGCTTATTGTGTATAGTAATAGAAAAGTACGCTATGAACTATGAAGGAGAATTGACTGCCTTTTGCAATGGTATGTGAAAATCATCTTTTATGGGCTTAAATTATATTAAACATAAATTATCTTAGGGAACAGCTAAGTAATGATTTTATAACGTTTTGGTTGTTATGATCATCTTGTTATGATTGTCTATATTTCTTTGAGACCAGTCGTGCAGGGACACAAGTAAGCGACAGGTTGTGGGTTCGATTCCCACATGAGAAAATGAAATGTTGAAACTTTTCATTTTCGTCGCTTTAGTAACAAAGCAAAGCGCAAAAAGAATTCGGCGGAAAGTGATAAACGGAACGTTGGAACGGAGTGTCTTAACACTACGCTCCCAGGCTCTCTCTGCCATAGCAGGTCATGCTATGAGCGCGATAAAGTGTAATACTAAATCTACATTTCTTATATTGACATTGACGTTTATTTATTTTTATTTATTTACACCATCAAATAAACAAACAAAGGAACCTAATAACATCAAATATAATATTTTTTTTTAACTTTAACTTCTTTAATAATTATTAACTTCTATAATATATCCATAAGCCTTGCCATTACCAAAGATATGTCACTAGAACAAAATTCATCTATCTAATCTCATTTAAATTAGCAATTAGTTTACATTGTATATTTTAAAACAATTTTATCCATGTCCTCGGGCGACCGGCGCGCGGCTGCGTGCTCTACCGTCGTCGAAGGGACCTCAGCACGCCATATCTGATATGTATTTACTGTTTCCACCTACAAATGGTTATTTGTTACAATTTCTGCCTAATGCATTCATCATCTACCACTTCGACATTCATAACTTAAGTTTATAGTATTTGAAACAAATGTTTCATTTATGTATTTATTTGGTTCGAAGTCTCATAATGTGGCCGTTATGGCGCAGTGGCAGGAGCGTGTGACTGTAAACACGACGGTTATGGGTTCGATTCCCACTCGGGGAAATGAATTATTAGTTGTTAATATTGTAACTTCTTCGCTCTGGTAACAAGGCAAAGCACGGCGACTCTAAAATTCAGCGGAAAGTTTCGTAAGAATAAGTAAATTAATATTAAATAAGATAACAAGATAACTATGTAGTTAGAAATTTAGATATATATATATCTATTACTAGCGACCCGCTCGCGGCTTCGCCCGCTTGAACTCCACAATTTGCTAATCTCTAGTACTATATTGTTCTAAATAACATAACGTCGGTGTCTTTTATATTCCAAATGAAATGAGTTATCTATAATTTTTGCTGTGCCCCATAATGCCATGAATGAATTAACGAGGCTATAATAGAGATTATCTCGGCCGCCTATTTATTATGTCTCTTAATTACTGTTCTGTACAATCAATTATGTTATTTAAGATTACAATTAGATATAGGTGTATTATAATAAATTTAATTGAACATATAAAATTATCGACGTTTATTATTGAAATTATTGTTTATTTTCTTTTTTAGCATCACACTGTAGGGTAGGTAGAGGGAAGCTAGTGTTAAGACACTCTCATGTGTCAATGCCGCGTTTTGTCTTGACACCAGCGCGAATGAAATGGAAATAAATAAATAAATATTTCATTTTCTTTAGGGAAACGAACCCAGAACTTGTCGCATTTACAATCACGCTTTGTGCTCCTGCACCACAATTGGTTTGTACTGGCCTGATATTGTATATATATACTCATATTAAATTACTAGCGGACGCGCGCAGCTTCGCTTGCGTAATTAGGGGTGAATTCTAATAAACCACGAAACATGTGTTCAATGAAATATTTTAAGAGTCTAAATTTCAAATTTTATAAAAATCGGTGGGGATTTAAAGACTTTTCCATACAAACTTTCAACCCCTTATTTGCACCCTTAGGGGATGAATTCTAGAAAACCATGAAACATATGTTCAATTAAATATTTTTAAGAGTCTAAATATCAAATTTTATAAAATCGGTGGCGATTTAAGAATTTTCCCATACAAACTTTCAACCCCTTATTTGCACCCTTAGGGGGTGAATTCTAGAAAAGCATGAAACATGTGTTTAATTATATACGTTTAAGAGTCTGAATTTCAAATTTTATAAAAATTGGTGACGATTTAAAAAAAACCTATACAAACTTTCAACCCCTTATTTGCACCCTTAGAGGGATAATTCTAGAAAACGATGAAACACGTGTTCAATTAAATACTTTTAAAAATCAAAATTTCAAATTTTATAAAAATCGGTGCCGATTTAAATTTTTTTCCATATAAACTTTAACTCCCTATTTCACCCCTTTAGAGTTAAAATTTTTCAAAATCCCTTCTTAGTGGATGTCCAGATTACGGAAGTAAACTTTTGTCCAAATTTAATGTTTCTACCATCAGCGGTTACGGCTGTGCGTGCGTCTTACCTCAGTCAGTGAGGACAAGTCCTTTTATATATATAATTAGGTTTCAGAAGTGAAATATCAAAAGAAATCTATACAACACTAATGTTACAAATACAATCTTATTTATTAAAAATCAAAATAACTATAAACTGAAGTTTATATAACTAGAAACTTATATAAAACACCAACAACATTCGAAAACACATATAGGTATTTACTCAGTGTTAATTATAGCAGCTCTTTTAACCAATTCACAATATTTATTAATTAAAACATTTAAATTACTTTATAACTTGCTAATAATGAGCTATTAACAACCTAGTAACAAATCACATCGACTACAACACGTGTAACCTCAAGTATATGAGGGCCAAATATGTCTTCCCGCTTAAATTAGTAACTTAATAATAAAATGAAAAGAGATGAGATGAGAGAGAGGATGTCAAAATGACATTGACACATTGCAGTACTATATTTGACAGTTGACATTTGTAGCACAGAAGTCTCCTAAGTATATAGATAATACATCTATCTATCTATGTATCTAAAATCGAAAGGTCACTCATTCATCACGAAATCTCAGAAACTACATGTGCTAGGAATCTGAAATTTTGCATAGGAGTTATTTATAGGACGTAGGTGCTCGCTAAGACGGGAATTCGCAATATTCGACTTCTAAGGGGTTGTTTTTGGGGTTGAAAGTTTGTATGAAACTTCGTTACTACAAATGCTAGGAGTCTCAAATTTTGCATGGACGTCACTTATAGGACGTAGATACTCATGGAGACAGAAATTAATAATAACGTAAATCACGCAGGCGAAGCCGCGGGCGGGCAGCTAGTATATATATATATATATATATATATATATATATATCTAACGCGCTAAATATCTTGATTGGCCAATTGGGTCCAGCTTTGGTGCACATTTTATTATCAAATATATAATACGCAGCTTTACGTACCTATATATCATAGTCGTAAAGTAGAAATTAGTAAAACGTGACTAACACATTCATTATTCATTAGAGTTAATAAATTGTAGGGATATTTAGTAATGGTTGTAATCTAATAATATAGATATAGATATAATTCTTATTGTTATACATTTATTTCACCTTGGTTAACTTGAATTCGAGGACATCCAACAGAAGTAATATTTCTTAATTGTTAATTTTAAGAAAATATTTAAAAGAATATATTTCAAACCCCTTTAAAACTGTCATAAAAATATTGTATATTACAGATGCAGCAGTTTTAGATCTATGTTTAAGTCTGAGATCTTGAAATTACGTTTTCATTCATATTTTAGTTTGTTTAACGTAAAACTAAAGTGTTTGAACTCTCTTATCTTTATCTACGTCATCAATATAACATAACACGTCCGAACATGTCCGCTGTCGTCACGCGACTAATCAATTGGCGGCCTTCATGATGTCTTCATCAGCCGCCTGAGGGCGTAACGCCCTGCTCTTGCGCAGCCCGCTTTGTACTTTTGAGCTTTTCAAGCTTATCCCGCTTTAATTGTATAGCTGATACACTCTAGCTCTACGAATAACTTTCACGGTTGATAGAAAATTATCTTAAAGCCCATAAACAATGAATATCAAAAACATTAGCCCTAAGTATTGGAGATATGAACACACGTACGGACTAACGCTTTGTTGCTAAACACTTAATTACGTTTTCTCTTTCATTTCACCGACATTTTATGAAAGGCAAATAAATGAAAACGTAGAAAGCTATAGAAGTCTTAGTTGGGCAAGCGCCATTTATTTAGCCAATTGAAACTGGCCACTTAGAGGGATCAGTGTGCGGAGAGGCAACGAGTCCAACAAATTGAACAGGATCGGCAATTAGAGAAGACAATGCGTGCGTGAGAGCGAGGTGCGCGCACGCAGCCCGCGAATTAGACTGGTGGGGTAATTGGGGGTACGTTCCCACGGGCTGGACCCCGACAGGTGGATTCCGTCTTGTTTCTAACGGGTTAAGTGTTAGTGTTGGTTCGATGACCTGTCTTTGCTAAACAAATATTGTGATGTATTTTATGTTAATTTTATTTGTGTTAGCTAAAATTATATATAAAGGCTCGTGGCTTAGGCTTACAAGCATGTGACTGTAAACGTGACGGTTGCGAGTTCGATTTCCATTCAGGGAAATGATTATTTACTCATTTTCATTTCTTCGCTCTGGTAACAAGGCAAATGCAAATAAGGAGCGGAGTACCTTAACACTAGGTGCCCTCGGTTCCCTCTTCCCTAAATAAAATTGCATTAAGTAACGATTTTAGTGAATATATAGAGAACTTAAAGTACTACGTTGTTATTCTATTATATTTTTATATTGAATTTAAATTTCAAAGTTAAACCAATAATTTAATGACCAAATTATAAAATCATGTTTATTTAATGAAAGTAGGCAATAGGAACAGTTTCGTTAAATTAATTACTTGCAGTGTTAAAGGTTACCTTTAAGCTCGGGCAACAATAATGAACATAGCGCGAATAAGCACGTGTGGCGTATATATGATGCTTTTTTTCGCTTCCATACAGAGGAAACATAGTGTTAAGGCACTCCATTTCCCACTATCCGCCGAATTATTGAGGCATTGCGTGTTGACTGGCGATACTCAACGCCGTGCTTCTTCTCGATACTACAACAAAATATCAAATATTTCGTCTCCTCGAATAAGCACCATGGAATCGAACCCACAACCTGACTTGTCTCTCATCTCATTTCTGCCTCATGATACAGCATCAGGATCAGTTAGAAATAGCATCAGAGCCATGACATGTTCATATAAGAATTTGAATCATATGATTACGTAAACAACAGCAGAGAAGACGGACCAGCTCAAACCTCACCAACTCATGACTCGCTACCTCCATTCTGTGGTCTTGTTAACACGGTTCCGTCTCTATTGTGGCTCTATCAAACTAAATATCCATATCTAAGCTATTAGTAATCAATGGTAAATGCGGTGACATTAGAATAAATTACGCTAGAACGAAGTTTTACATGGAGTTCCAGTACTCACTAAATGGGACACGAATAAATTTAAATAATAATATAATATAACCGTACTTAAACGCACTGTATTAATTTCAATCGAGAAGATTTTGATCTAAATCTGTGTCGATATCGATATTGTATCGATTCGCCGAATCGTTTTTAATAAGGTATCTGTGGTTGACGAACGTTTGAATGAGTGTTTATTGCCTTATGCGTTTTGGTGTGGTTTGGCGCGAGCGGCATTGGCACGTCCCTTAATGATTTAATACTTATCGTTAGTGCGGTGCATGTAAAATTGAATTTAAAATCGATTATATTAACACCATAGTGATTTGGTAAGAAATTGTTTGAATTTATACGGTGATAGTTGTAGGTTTTGTATATGTAGGTAGGTCAAGTCTTTAAGACAATTTATTTAGTCTATTTCTGAAGCCACTTGTGCCGCACTGGCACACAACAGGATGTGGGTTCGTGGGTTCCTTGGTGGGTTCTCGAGGATAAGAAATATTTAATATTTTCATTTGCTCTAGTATCGAGGAAAAAGCACAGGTTGTAGTTCGATGGACACTCGAGGAAATTATTTGAGAAAATAAGTTATTTAATATTTTCATTTATTCGCTTTTCGTTGCATTCCACCATTCAACACGCAATACCTCCTTGGGGAATGGAGTAACTTAACACAAAGTTCCTTCTGCCTATCTTGCCGTACGCAAAATACGACATAACTAAGAAAAACCTATTTATATATTTATTTTATAAAAAAAAAGGTTCCCATTTATAATTTATCCAATAAAAATTGAAGTTTCTAATTGCAAAACTAACCGTATAGGGCCTTCCAACACGCACTGTCACCCATTCATTGCGTATAAGGAGCTGGGACATGTTCGCGCGACACTACACACGGCGGTCGCTACCGTACCGTATAATCGTATTCGCACCTTAATATACGGACTACCATACTGAAACCAATCCTGCTGCAGTCGACCACCTTAATAAGTTAAATCTGGCAAAGTATAATTAAATGCTTGATAAAGTAGTGAAGTTTTGTTGGAAATTGAAGGAAATTTCTTTGTTATATAGGTGGAAATGGATAATGGAGGATTTGATTAAGATTCTCTCAGCCTTTCAAAATATAATAATATTTAGAAAGATTTTTTGACTTCGTATGTACATTCCAAAAACCGTTGTATCAATTGGAAACGGATATTGCTGGAATATAACCTATGGCTGGTTAATCATCCAGACACCATATTTAATTTAATTTAAAAAAATAATTAATAGTTTAACAAAAGCGCGACGTTGAGTTCCTCCACTCAACACACAATGCCTGGCCAGAAAGTGAGGAACAGAGTGTCGGAAGACTAGGTGCCCTCTTCTAATATGTTATTTACTAATATCCTTTTAAAAAAATCTATATTTAATAGAAATATAAACAACAAGTCCTCATTAAACTGTTGTAACCTAATAGCCATATAAAACCAGTCGTCACTTAACGAGTAGTTGTTTACGATAAATCACTTCGTAATACGTCATGAAATAATAAATAAATCAGGTGTACACGGAATCCGGAACTTCATATGGGCAAATAAATCAAAGGCAAAACGCATATTAAACCCGGGGTGGGCAAAAAGTGTATTGTTTTACGACAAAAATTCAAATACGAAGGCATTTTATAGCATTAAACTATCTTTCCATACTTATATTATAAATTCGAAAGTAACTCTGTCTGTCTGTCTTTTACACAATCAGGGCCAAACCGCTAATTTAATTGTGATAAAATACTCATCATATAGAGATACTTGAGGGTCTCGGGATGAACATAGGATACTTCTTTTTGCATATTTGTAATATTTTCGATATATACCAATATATTAAAATACTTATTATTTTGACATGCAATTTATTCTGCCATGGTAATAAGCAACGATTTGCAAAGTTTGTTGTTAGAAAACGTGAGTTTTCAATAGAGTAGATCTCTATTGAAAACTGAAAATAATTTCATAAATATATTTAATAAATATTCGTATAGTTCAAACGGGCGTAGCCGCGTTCGGGTCCACTAGTATTTATAATAAAATCCTTACAGATCGGTGTCTGTACATGGAGGATGTATAAGAAAAAATGTTAATGTAGGTGGGTAGCTGGGTTTAATATTAATATTAATTTAACTATTGCAAGAGCAATAGTTTTGAATATTTGATAGTATATATGTATAGTTGAGTGGCGGAACTCAACGCCGTCCTTTTGCCTCTGAAGAAATGGAAATATAAATTTAAGTAAATCAACGCTTCCTCGAGTGGGGGTTGAACCCACAACCGCCCGCGCCATGGCCTCTGGGGCGGATATTGTTGTGATTGTGGTTTTTTTTAATTTTCACATTTAATCTACATTTGGATGAGTATGCAAAGAAGACGTAGACGTATTTTTTCTCCTATTTTCCTAAACATTAAGTTATTATTTTAAGTGGTGATTCATCACTACGCTTTATTGAACCCGATTACAAAGAAATACAATGACTTCAAACAGCACTATCATCATACCAATAATTTACAACAAATGCTGTAACGCCTGAAAAGTAATTTCCGTGAATTTAAGTATTTTCTCAAAAGTAATAACACTGTAATCATCATCATCAACAGCCATCTTTTCTCCACTGCTGGACATAGGCCTTCCCCAATTCTCGCCACCACACTCGATCCTCAGCTCTTCGGACCCCTTCGAACGGAATGGATTTAGATTTCCCTCAGCTTAACTAAAACAAACATAATGCAGCATCAGGAATTAATTAAGATAATTGTGAGTGTTCTTTAATAGTTCTTTGCCTACGCAATTTATTATTATACGAGTACTTGTACTGGTTTCCGGTTGTGGAGGTCAAACGACAGTCTCTATTGGTATGCCATTGTAGTTTTCATTTTGTTGTTTCATGTTGGCACGAACTTTGCGAAGCTTTTTTTTTTATTTAAATTCCAATTGATATTATATTTATTATTTTATGAATTGAAATTATTTTTTTAAAGTAAAAGCTTTTGAGAATAGATGTTTTTTTCTATTTTTACGCAATATCTACTGAACGGATTTTGATGATGCTTTACTTTAATATAGGCTATGCGTTAGGAAAACATAAACTCTACAATTTATGATTTATATAATTTGGCTATAATATAAGCAGGCGAAGCCGCGTTTATATCGCTAGTTTTTTCAGTTCATACATAGTTAATTTTATTTTTAGTGGATGATAAAACCGAACGAAACTTTTTTACCAACTCAGCGCCGCAATTTGCCAGAGTTTGGTGCAAGAGCGTGAAAATTAAAATACTTAATATTTAATTTCCTCGAGTGGGATTCGAACCTACAACCTTTCGCGCTCACAGTCACACTTGCGCCATTGAGTCTCGAGTGGACTTTATTCTTTTCCTAAATCCACTAAACAAGCGAATTTTCTAAGCCAACAAACTTCGTTAGTGATTCGTGACAAAGATTTTTTGTGTGTCAGGACCTGTGTCAAACGTGACTTACTTTTCATGTAGGTATATCACTTTTACTGTTCAAATTACTCGTTTCGATCACGTTTCGTATTAGAATGTCTTTTGTATCGTCGTCTTTCATTTGTTTCAACACATTGATTCGAATAAATTACTTTAAATATTTTAATTTTCATGTAAAATTTACATTATCAAGAACTTTTACTAAACGCGCTGTATAATATACAAGTAATGAATGCATACTTAAAAGAGAATACTACAAATTAGGAGCACATTCGTGCGAATGTAAACGTGACAGGCTATGGATTCGATTCCCATTTGAGGAAATGAAAAAAACAATATTTTAATTTCCTCGCTCTGGTAACGAAGCGAAACGGGGTGTGTGTTCCGTCACGCAACATGCAATGCCTCCAGAATTCGGAAGTCAGCTGAAAGTGAGGAAAGGAGGGTCTTAACACTAGGTTCCCCTCTGCCTACCTGGCTATGTGCGGGATACAGCGTGAAGCTAATAAAAAAATATATTAGTTAAAACGAAATAAGTACATCCATTATCCCCAAATCTTCACTCTCAAAGCCTAAACCCACCCAAACCCTTATTGATGAGTCGGCTGATTTCCAGAAATAAATAGCGTTGTATTTATAAAGTTAAAGCAACGAGAGATCTCGCTCACCGATTGCCGTATATTCTTGTATCACTTGTAAAATACTTTATTGCTATATAGTGAAACTGTTGTGTATTGGCCAGTGGATTTCTTATAATTTTAATTGTCCTACTAAATTATGATCGAAATATTACTTAAATGTAAGCACGCGGAATTGTTTGAACTTTTTATACGATTTTTTTACTATCAAATACGAATATTAATGATTTTCTGAGAATATTGAAGATACTATTATCATTTCACATGTTAAGTCTATCATTTTCTTAGTATTAATTATTGTTATATTAACTTACTTAAAATAGCATGCCAATTCTCTACAATTTGTTTATATTGAGAAGCGAGAAGCCTTTAAAGGATTTAGATTTTTCTCGAGCCAGAGTGGGATGGAGTGAGGTGGACTCGTTCGTTTTTTTGGTGTTTGCAGCGCACCTCCCCGTTACCCTTATCTGTATCGGATGGTGCGCTATGGGGCTATCGCGCGCGCGAACCACCATCTGCTTGGGTTTGGTATTGCGGTGCACACTATGTGTTCTATCAGTGGTTGTTTGTGGGATTTTTTGGGTTTTTGGTACTAAGGTATCTATGTCTAAATAAATCTAAGTTAACACGTGAAGCAAAAACTTCGTAGGTAGGTACTTTTTTATAAAAAAATTGTGCGGAAGGAGTATGCTGATTTTTTTTTAATTGGATCTCTATTATTCATGAAGAAAAAAACTTGGACTTGAATGAAAATGAATGAAAATATTCGAGTGAGAATTGAACCCAACAAAAGTCGCACACGACTGCCCAGTCGTTCTGTCATGTTTTTTTCATATTGTGCTAAATAAAAATAATAAATAGTAAGAGTTTCATGCGTATATCTACATATACCTTAACTAACGACTAACAAAAAATTACATTCTATATAGGTACGGGACAAGTACTTTAGTTTCTTCGCACTGCAGACTTTTAGTTTCTACAACCATATATATTTAATTAAGTAGTAATTTCAGGTTTTAATTAAACTTCCTAAAAAAATTTTTACACACATCAAAAGCCGTACGTGTAAAATTATTTTAGATTTTTTTAATATTAATATTAATACAAAATAAAAATACAACAATCACCTAGTGTAGCCTGTTCTAGAGCTAATGATACACTGATTAACAATATTCGGGGCAGATAGCTGTGAGTTACTCGCGCGGGGGGCGGGGCGGGGCGCGATGTTAGATTGCGCGTGCGCCGATTTATGCCATACCCGCCGTATTAACTGATATCGGTCCACTAAATATCCCATTATTATTATATGCGAACACAAATAATGCCTTTTAGTCTTTACAAAGACCGAGCTATCTTTTTTATTTATTGTTGGGAAAGGTATTTAAAAGGATTTATGAGGTTAGACGCAACTAACGTTTAATTTATTGATGGTTTCTTGGTATTTTCTTAGAGGAAAATAAATAGGATAGTTTATTATTGTTGTTGTTTACTCGTAATATCTAATAATGGATTTAATATATGATAAGATGCCATGTTTGTTGTTAAACTGTTGTTTAAGTATGATATTAAATATCATTTATTATTTTAAGAGAGAAAATTCGTAAATATATTTTTTAATATAATATTTGTAGTTAATGTAATGTATAATAAATAAATGTAGTTTATGGATATGTGTAAAAATAGTTATCTTTCTCTATCTTATTTATTACGTAAATAATTTCTATCATAATAGCACCTCAATTTCATAGTGAAAATACTCTTTATGCTGCCCCATTTACCTTTTACCAGCTTGTTCTTCAAAACCGCTTTTACTATATAAATATCTCTATATATTAGATATATGAAGTTAATTAACGTTATAAATTACTTGTTGTTAAATGTGGCTAGTATAATATTTACTCTATAATAACTTTAGGGATTGTAATTTGTCATAGCTTTACATTGTATTGTTAATTAAAGTCAATTTGAAAGTATTTTTTAGCTTCACGCTATACATAGTAGGGTAGGCAGAGGTAAGTTGGGAACCTAGTGTTAAGATACTCCTACCGCATTCAGATTTTTGCGTTTCCCACTTTCTGCCGAATTATCGAGGCATTGCATATGGAATAGCAGCTGTGTTACCTCTGTCGTTACCAGAGCAGGAAAAGGAAAATATTAACAATTCCATCCCCCGAATAGAAAAGAATCCACAAACGTCGCGTTTACAATCACTCGCCTGTTGCACTGCTCAACATAAAAAGCTGATCAAATAAGAGTCGGACTCGCCCACCGAGGGTTCCGAACCAATTTCAAGATTGTAGATCAGCAGGAAATATTACTTATAAAATTGACAATCTCAACTTTGCGAGCGTATGTGTTATATGAAATTGACTAGAAATATAAATTTATTATTATTTTTCCTACGAAATAAATTATCAGTTTACGTATTTTTACAAGGAGGAGGTATCAACTCTACGCGATCTCAATAATCTTGACAGACGGACATACAAACAACAATATGATCCTGTAAGGGTTTCGTTTTTTCTTTTTAATAAACAGAACCCTAAACAAGATTTTTAATTATATATACAAAGATATGCAATAAGAACTCCATTAAAAACCATACGTTATTATAAACAAAATCTCATAATTATGCAGCGCGTAGATGAGCTATCAACATATCGCTTATGTCGCCTTTGTTAAAACGGTATAAACCCAATTTATAAATTCGTCTGCTACACGAGCATCATTAATTATGTTGCTGGTTGGGTGGCTGAGAAAAACTTACTTCACTCATTTCGCTATCATTGCAATCACGTACTATCCTTTTCCTGCGTATAGCAAAATGCAGGAATTGTCGCAGTAATTCTACTGTAATACCTTCAGATTGTCATGAGAAATTGGTTCGTATCTCTCCAATTTTCGACTAGTTTTAATTAAGCAGCTTTTGTGACTTATGCCACTTTGGTATGGAAAGGTCTTAAGCTTTCTCGCTCTCGAGCTGGGCCTGCGAGCCTCCCCGGCGTTAATGGTGTTATCTTGCCCCTCGAACGCAGCACCTCTCAGTATATTTCTTTATCTTGTCTCTGCTGGCGGTTCTCAATTTCTTTCTTTTTTATTCATTTGCTAATTTCGAAAATGAGAAGGCGCTGCGATCCCATCACCAGTGATCGTAGATTTAGGCTTGAGCATTAATAAAATTAACGAATGCTCTTTAAATTAATTGAACGTCTCTTGGAAGTCGGCTATCGGGATCGGGTTCATCCTTGCTGGTCCACTTGGTGCATTAAAATAGATCTCTATCGACCTATAATACTTGGAAAAACAGTGTTCGGATAGTTTACCATTATTTTTTAGTAGGTAATTTATTTATAGTACTAATGTAGGCAGGCTTGTTGCATTTCCAATGACTTTACCTTGAGTCAGCTACCAATAAAAACTGAATAGTGCCAGCTCATTTGCAATGCTAATAGACTGTTAATGATATTTAAACAAATATATTTTGATTCTGTATTAACAATTTGTTATTATCAATTATTATCATATCTTTATTATATCTTGATTATCGATAAGCAACATATTTATTCGTTTATTTTCCAATTGATTTGACATAATTTATTGTTGTATTTAATTAGTGAGATTGATGTCTGTCATTGCTAATGCTTGTATAACTAACTACTTCTATCCTTAAAGAACATAAATATGTAATATGTGTAATTTTATTAGAATTTTATTAATTAATAGACTTTCTGTTATTATTTGTTGTTTTGTTGTTCAGTTTATGATATTTGCCGGATTTCATTCCTTACGTCGCGTCGGAAAAAAGAAGCAAGATATCTTTATTTTAAAAAAAATAGTTCCTAAACGTGTCATACGTAAAGTAAAAATATATAAGTATTAATAGATTTTTTTATCAGCTTTTGTTTAATTGTCGATTTAATTTGACTTCCTTTCTTTAACCCGATTTACCCTACCTAGTCGTGAGTTGGGAAAACCTCACCTAACTTGCTCATAGAAGCTTATAATATAATCAATATCTAATATAATAACTTAGCAAATCAAAGCTAAAACAAAGCGAACATACGTTTTGACATCACAATCACCATTCGCCAGATTGTTTACATTGAATTATCCTCAGTTTATAGGTGGTTTTATAATAGTGTGAGCCCCGGGCGGGGGCGGGCGAGCCTCATGCTCGGCCACCCCAGCGAACGCCCCGAACTCGACTATATGCATATGCACTATAAAAATAATTGCATGCACTATATTTGAATTATAGACTGGAAGGTACTAAAACGTAAGTGCAGTGCTAATGTTGGAGTAGGTTAAACGTAAAACTTACTTGGAGTATCATGTTTCGACTAAAAATGCTTATTAAAAGTTGTTATAACTTAAAACTGAAATCAAAATTTTGATTTTAGTTTAAAGTTGAAGCGTTATTTAGTCATATTGATGACTTAATATTAGCAAATTTTTTCATATTTCTAAAAAATTACCTAATTTTTGAAGAATAATGATTTCATCGTATATTTCGTTTGTGAAATTATATAATTATACTAGTTAAAAATCATTAGCGACGCGTGATTTGTGAAGCGAAAGATAGCAAAAGCATGGTAAACGTAGTATGTAGGTAGTTAACAATTAGATTTGTTATCTAAATGATTATTTTTCGATCCAACTATCATAAGAACAATACCAGCCATGTTGAGTGACCCCATTGCATCTTATACAGCCTAGCACACAGTGTATGTAATAATTTAATATATTTTTTTTTTTTACAGAGTTCAGCCATGGCTCAGAGGCACAAAAATGTGGCTCTAAACGCTACTGGTTGCGGGTTCGATACCCACTCGAGAAAATTAAATATATTTTTTTAATATTATTAATTCTTCTCAATACGCAATGCATCCGGAATTAGGCGGAATGATTAACGGAGTGTCTTAACACTATATTCACACACAGCGTAAAGCTGATTTTATTTTAATAGCATTAAAGCCGTATAAGTTAATATAATTTTGTTACTGACTGTACGAAGGGCTCACATATGATTTCTTTACCGCTTTATCTCAGCTAATACATCAATAGATTGACTAGTATTGTAAGCGACGACCTGTTTCCTTTTGTGATATATGGTGACTAAGCCTGTAGTAATATATGTACTTATACGAGTAATAAAAACAAGTAAATCAACTATTTTGATATTATTTTTAGTTAAAATATTAATTTACCTCATTTCCTCATATGAGAATCGATCTCACAACGACAAAAACAGTTATAATTTCCAAATACTGTTAAGATAGCGACAAAGGTTAAGAATTACTTAACTATAATAAAACCAATAAATTAGCTATAACGTAAGATTCCATTTCCATCAACTAAGCTCATCCCTTAAATAAATTGGTACTTAGGATTACTGAAATATCAACTTAGTTGCTTTAAAATATCATAGCATTTGAGTTGACCTCTTATACCTGCATTAGCTCCAATCAAGGGTCCCATCAGAAACATGGTATCGAAAGTAAGCTTTAACAATAATACTATCGTGATATTTACGAGATATTACTGTAGAACTTTGTAAGCGCAAATTATAAACGTTTTTGCCAGTTTTAGTTGCATTATGCTTAGGAAGAACTAAATAAGACATTGCTTTATCCTCGTTGAATATTAAATTAGACACGGTTAAGTGCGAGTCGGATTCGAATAACGTTGGTTCCGTATTAATTTCAGAACTGTAGGTCAACGAGAAATACAATCTATATAAATTGACATACTTAGTTACACTCATTTTGTATAACATGAATTGCGGGAAACGGAGTGTCTTAAACCTAGGTTCCCAGGTTCCATCTACTTACCCTGATATATGCAGAATATAGCGTAAAGCAGTAAAATGCTTTTAGAATCACCATTTATGAATAAGCCAAAAGTTATATTAATTAATTTCACATACATTCGTATTACAAAATATACGAATATGCCTACATCATTGCAACTTTCATACATAACCAACTTTCGAGCTTAAATTACATTATTTAATTGATAAAAGACCAGCTTTATCTATCTGGTTCATCAGCTATTGTTATGGGTAATAGAGTTAGCACAAACCATCGGCACAATGGATAAGTTTCTGTTACGTAGCGTCTTAGAAAGCTTGTGGGTACTTTTAATCGAGTATAGTTTCTTGTTTAATATTGAGTATTTATAATTTGGGAAGAAATATTTTATTAGTATGTTAGTTTTCAGCAGTTTATAGTACCTACCTATGACTCATTTTTTTCCCAATCCAATCCAATACTAACTAAACTATTGGATATCAAAAATAAATAAAGTTGAATACTTTTACTTATTAACCTTAACCCGGATCTGATATAAAAGTTTCAAATACTATTGAGGATAGGTCCAGGATAATGGAGGCCAGTCGTGGCGCAGGGGCACAATCGTGTGAAGGGAAACGCGACTGGTTGTAGGTTCTATTCCCATTCGAGGAAATATCTAATATTTGGAATACTTCGCTCGGCTGTCGAAGCAAGGCGCGGTGTTGAGTTCTGCTACTTAACTCGTAATGTCTCCAAGACTCCGCGGGAAATAGGGAACAGAAATGTCTTAATGAAAGCGGAGTGTTTTAGCACTAGGTAGGATCACCCTACCCTGCTATGTGCAGTATTATTTTTGGTTACGCACAGAATCATAAATTAGATTTATTCTGCATTATTATTCTAATATTTTTATTGATAAAAAAAAACCCAAAAACCAGCATCTTGTATTGTGCCTTCATTAAAGTGACTCGGATCACCCAAAGCTGCAAACTTATTGCTCACTAATCCATCCACGTGTACGCAAATTTGGTAGATGTGAAGTATTTTTGGTCAGCACAAGCGTATACGAACGTCGGGTCGAATAATTTATAGGCGATATGCGTCGATCGACTCCACGAACATTTGGCGGTAAAGTATTTTTGGTGCACATTATGATTTTCTACGTCAGTTCGTATAATTTATCTTGGCCGATGTCCTCACAAGTCTGTCAATTAGCCGGCATTCCAGCCCCGTGACCTACTCCGTCGCCACACGGAGGATGACTAACGGCCATTGTTAAACCCTTTTCTTGCTTGGACGTATTTTATGTGCTTTGGTGCTGATTTGAAATCAACGAGTTGTATTAAATTTCTTTGGTGTATTTTGGTTTTAATGATGCTGTATTTTATAGTTAGGATGTCATATAAACTGTATAATAAATTCCCAATTCAAATCTCAAATATACAATTTTAGAGGAACTACCCAAATCCCATATTCCCCTGAACAGAACCGCTACGTGACTCTCAATGCATTAAGATAATATATTATATATTTCACCACCTATCCGCATCAGATCCTTGCAATGGCTTCATTACCTCAGCGACCTGGTCACATTATGCTAATATACCGCTACGAGGTCCATTATATCATCCAGGCACGCGATATAAAATTTAAAATGAAATGAAAACAATTTGAAAATCACCCCCCATGGAGCTACGTCCGAGATTGGCAGAGTGAGTGACGTTCACCGTCCTTACTGGTCGATAAGATTTGATTGATAAGAACCGGCGGCGCACTAAAGATGTGTTTCTGGCGAGTTCACCTCGTAAAAATGCTTAATCTATATCATCATAAAGGAAACGTCGGTACGTTCCGTTCCGTTCCGTTATCGTAACCAGCTAGTCTGTCACTTGGAGACAACAGCTGTCTAAGTTTGGGCTGTCATGTTTGTCCCTTTTAGATACACAAAGTCAGTTGTTTTGTTTTTTTTTTTTAGTCTATTGTTAGCTCGTAGCTTAGTTCAAGTAGTAGGTATAGATTCAGTTATTTATCCAATATAAGGCAATTTTCAATTTATAAGACGAATGAGATCATTATTAATTCCCTAAATGCTTTACTTATTTTATTTTACTGTAATTAATAAAATAAATATATTAAACCTAAAATTACTATCAACATTAAGTAATAACCTTATTTTCATCTCCTGATATTATTACAGGCCTTTTTTCTCGCATTTATTATTTTTTAACAATTTTATTATTCTTGTTTTTATATCTTTGTCATCAGGTGGCAGATTCTGCTCCTTCTCTCCGTGTATAGAACAGGTACAACGTACTTGCTCTGCCCTAGAACAGCATGGCTTTCAAGAAATCAGTACCATGGAAGTGCTTCAAACAGAACTAAAGGTCACCAGGCGAACTATCCCGGTGAGGGACCTATCGTTTTTAAAACATAAGGTAAATACTTTTTTCCATATTATACGAGTATGCTTACAAAAACATATATTATCTACAAAAATTGTCTTGCCCATTCTCAGGTCATTTTATCGCAACTTAACGCCGCCTTTGTCTTTGCCATACTAGGAAAATGGTTTATACTCTGAAACCAGAATATTTTATCTAAATAAAAGCGTGTATGAAATGTTGACATTAAATAAATCTAATTAAATCACATTCACGCAGCAGAGTAGGCATAGGGAACCAAATATTAAGATACTTCGTTCCCCACATTTTGCCGACTTCTGGAGCCTTTCTTGCCTTGTTGCCAAAGCAAGTATGAAAATATTAATAATTCCTTTGAGTGGGGATCGAACCCGCAACCGTCGCGAAATTTACTACTATAAGTATTAACTTAACTATATAATATTAAATTATATAGTACTAGTGGGCCCGGACGCGGCTACGCCCGCGAAAATATAAGCCTAAATAATTAAAATAAGTTAAAAAATAATAATAAGTGGAGATTTATTATTATAGAAAAAATATCTGAGTAACCGAAATGAACAAACAAAAGAAGTAAAGTAACTAAAGGAAATTCTTAATATTAGAAAAAGTACCTAAAGTTTGCCGTGCGCGCGTACTAAACATTTTTCTATATTAAATAATTATTAATTTTTGCGAACAATATTAAATAAAATCTCAAATAATTAAAATTACGATATTTTAAGTGTATAACATCGGTATAGGTAACCGAACTGAGATAAATTAATTATAAGCAGCAAATAATTACATAAAAAATAATAGTAATTCGAAAATATATAAAAATTTACAAAATCATCAAAGTCATCTGCCCGTTCACGTCGATCATACTATACCACTCGAAGGCTAGGTCATTTGGAATCAGTGACATCTTAATTACTTATTAGAATGTTATACAGTAAACTATAATTTCCATCTAGATGAAATACTAAAAGTGACAATTATATTTATTTTCATAAGGATGAATATCAAATTATAGAAATCATCTATATTTTGTTAATGTATACAAATCTATATCGGCGCGCGCCATGTAAGCAAACTCACTTTGGGTGACGTTTTCTTAAATCAACAAACTTTGCAAGCCGTTGCTTAGCAACGCGTAGCGACGATTGTTATTAACATGGCGGAATAAATTGCTTGTCAAATTAATTATTTTAATATATTGGTATATTTCGAAAATATTACAAATATGAGAAAAAAAAAGTATCCTATGTTCATCCCGAGACCCTCAAGTATCTCTATATGAGTATTTTATCACAATTAAATTAGCGGTTTGGCCCTGATTGCGTAAAAGACAGACAGACAGACAGACAGAGTTACTTTCGAATTTATAATATAGGTATGGATAACTGATAACAAAAAGTAATTGAAGAAATTTTGTAAGTATAAGCTTAGGCAGGCCGCCCGCTGGTCTCACGGCTGACACGTCAACTCGGGTAAGTTACAACGTCACTACAGTACGTAGGTTACGAGGATCGATCAGAGACTAACAAGCTGATAATTGGCAAACATACATACGGAAAACTTTATATATATATATATATATATATATATATATATATATATATATATATATATATAGATATATATTATTTTTATTTTACACACGTATATTATTGTATGACCAAAAATGGAGTATTGCTAATTCAATATACGTATTGCAACACCTTGTTGACAGAGAACGATCGATTCCGTTTTATATTTTAGTTAGAGTTTTGTTTTATTTAACAATTTTTAAACGGTAATGTCGGTGTTTAAGGCTTCCATTCCCACACGGAAATTGTTTTTTTTTTATTTCCTCATACTAATAACAAGACAAAGGGCGGCGTTAACCTCCGCAATTCAAAACGCAATAATTATATAAATTGGGTGATTAGTGACGAATAGAATACCTTAACACTAGGTTTCTTCTTACATTTCTATACGTGTGATACATGCGTGAAACTATAACAAAAATAGGTAATGGCGACGTTTACAATTTTTTTTTAATATTAAATTCTACTCAAATCTCCAATACAATATATAACCATCGAATATATAAAGAACATTTTATAAACAATTTAATAGTAATTATATAACAATAGTTCAAACTGGCTGTTCACTAACTATCGCGATCTCGGTCGCCCGCTGACCTCCCTGACACGTTAACTGGAGTAAGTTACAACGGCGAACCGCCAGGATCGATGAGAGGCTGACTCGCCGTTAATTGACAGAATCCTGAGTGTTCTATATGGGAAGAGGTATACAAGTTCTTATGTGGAAGTAATTGTAGTAAGTTGAGTAAATTTATATAGGAACATTATCAGCTTCACGCTGTATCCCGCAGCAGGGTAGGCAGAGGAAACCTAGTGTTAAGACACTCCGTTACCCACTTCCGCCGAAATTTTAAGGCATTGCGTACCGAGAACTCTACTTCGTTCAGTAGTTCTTGCGTAAACGTGGAACAATAATCCTCACAAACCTTCACATTTATAATATTAATAGGATATCGCTAAGGTATTCGGATTTAAGGACATTAAGTTAATAAGTTGGCAAGTTCAAAGCATTTTTGTAAAATACTTTTGTGTTTTATATATTAATCAATTTCTCTATTTCAATATAAAAAGAAGAAGAATAACAAATTTGGAGGTACTTTAGAGACGAAATGCACAGAAAGCTATATAATATCTATTTACATATAGGTACATGTAATACAAGTAATCCAAAAGTCATTACCATTATATATTTAATTTAAATACAAACAAATTATAGAACATTATTACCAACATAAAGCGAAGTGAAACGGATGCACTGAAATATGGCAAAGTAAACCTATCCGTACCGGTAATTGGATGTCTTCTTCATGAATGCGATCATAGATTTCCGTTGGTAGATTGGAGCTAAATGCTAATATATGAGAACTTGCAAAAGGTTAAAGGGTATATACTAAAACTTGTATCTTGTAGTTAGTGGGGAATTCTCTTCAATCCAATAAAGGTTCCCAGGTTCCCTATACCTACCCTGCTAAGTGCGGGATAGATAACTCGACCACTTCGTTTTCGGTCAGCTTAAAACGGAACATTGTAGGATGGCTTTCGTTTTTAGACTGCGTTAATCACGGAGAAACCTGCTTCGACCGACGAGACATTTGTACGTCCCAGCGGCGTGTTTCAGGATACCGGGACACACAAGCGAAAAGCGGGACTTCTGGTCACGTTAGGGATTGAGCGTGAAGCTATATAAAGTATCTATTGGTCATCTACAATCCTGAAGTAATTTTAAGCTTTCGAAAGCTGTCCATACTATATTGAGTTTTTTTTAAACAAAAAAAAAAATTATGATAAATATTTTAACTAAATATTGAAGACAAATTTGTAAGCAAATATCGTGACTGCATTGAGAAATTGTAAAATATATTGTTATGACAATCTATGCTAATCGCAATTAAAAACGATCTGAAAGTTAAACAAAATTAATAATCTGTATAACCATTGAAATAGAGTCTAAATTTAGGTTTTGGCATACATTAGTAAAATATTGGTGACATGTCTAGACGTGTTCGGAGTCGTCACGCGCGCCGTACGTCGCTAGCGGTCACGTTCTGGACGGTAGCTGTGGCTGATGGCTAGTGATGATCGTGCTGACAAATTGTTTCGATATATTTGTATTAATGATTTTAAGCTCAAATCAACTGGATTTATTTGTCTTTCATTGTATTGTATGTAGGCCCAACTGGTTGTGGGTTTGATCCCCATTCGAGGAAATGATTTATTTATTTAAATTTAAATATTTTCATTTCTTCACTTTGATGTAAAGGCAAACCGCGGCGTTGAGTTCCACTACTCATACATACAAACATTATCTATCTATCTATCCATTTCTCTAAATTATATATTTAACCAATCACATCACTTGAATTCGTTATTATATATACATTTACTATAAATTAAAATTATATTAATATAAATTTTATATTGTCTCCAATCGTGAGAAAACCAAAGCTTTTTATAGCAGATAAATATTGATCCTTGTGCCAATATATTATCACATTGCCAGATAACAAACGTCATTAGTATATACCATATTCGAAGCTTGACTATTTTTGGACAACCTAGAAAGATATGCATTAGTTTTGCACTATTCGGTGTGTAATACTGTGGAATTATAACATTATATATTTTTAAAGTCGGTTAATCCTAAATTTAAAGTTAAATATACAAATATTAAGTAGTGCCAAGTAACGTGAGGAACGTTGTGGGTTCGATTACCACTCGCTCAACACGCAATGCGGCGTAAAGTGGGGAACCGAAGTGTCTTAATGGGAACGGAGAATCACTAGATGCCCTCTGCCTATCCTTATAAGTGCGGGATACAGCGTGAAGCTAACAATTAATAATATCGAATTAAACTATACTGCATGACAATGCCAAACATCCATTTTCTCTGATCAAAATCCGGGGCAGCTCTACCTACTCCAAACCGAATCTGATACTGTCTAATGAAATTTCAAAAAAAAAGCAGAAAAATCGATGCATAAATGCTCGTTTGAATTCGTTGACGAAAAAGCTTAAAAATAAAGTAAAGTTTGCTTAATGCTTATACTATTAAGTCAGTAGCCAGCACTAGTACAATCTAAGAAAACGGCAAATCATTTAAGTATCGGTATTCATAGGTTAGCCACTGTCACGGCTAAGCCTGCGTCCTTGTACTCTCATAGTGTATGGGTCATTTCTACCAACTGCGCTTAGCCTTAAAATATAGCTTTTAATGGTTCATTGCTGTCAATGCTTCAGGAATTTTAAATTGTTACGTTAGTATGGTGTCGAGGCAAAGCGCGGTGTTGAGTTCCGCCACTCCGATGTAATGCCTCCAGAATTCGGCTAAAAATGGGGAAACGGAGTGTCTCAACACTAGGTTTCCCTGCGGTGTGCGGGTTATAGCGTGAAGGTGATAGAGTAAAAGTTGATTATTTCAACGTATTACCACAGCTTTTAATTGAAATCTATCACTATTCGACAACAAATAGATATGTATCAATCTTTGTGGCAACAAATATGATTTATACGTGCGCGTACGCAGCTGCGATAGAACAAAGCGGCTCGCGTTCCCACATTACTTACGAGATGAGAGATGATCGGAGATCCGCTTTATGCCTCTATAATGTGCTACAAAAACGGTATTGTATATATATCTTTTAAGCTATTTATTATTTGGAACTATTAACTATAATATAATAAATATGAAAAAAACTAATATATGTAAATACTTAATTAAATTCTAAAATAAGCCTTAGTTTTCCATACAGTCTTGACAAACTGTTACAAACCTATTCAGGTGTTTAATATAATTATATAAACTGGTCTAAAACGTTAATAGTGTTGTAATTCCAACAATTTAGAAGACAATTAATCGAGAAAGCCATTAGGCTCAGCCATAAATCGGTCTCAATTTCACGGCGCAATCTGGACCGGTGCTCGGCGCGTGCGCAGCCGACAGATACCATCTTATCGGGGATCGGGCGCGATCTGTCGTTGTCGCTGCGCGGTCTCGCCGTGTCCAAACACTGTCCAAGCTTGTAGACCGACTGACCGTTTCTATCGAATCAATCGACATTCAACAACGATTGATTTAAACTATTGACTGATTTAATATATTATTGTTTATCTATATATATAAAATCGAAAGGTCACTCACTCATCACGAAATCTCAGAAACTACATGTGCTTAGGAACCTCAAATTTTGCATAGGAGTTACTTATAGGACGTAGGTGCTCGCTAAGACGGGAATTTGCAATATTCGACTTCTAACGGGTTGTTTTCGGGGTCGAAAGTTTGTATGAAACTTCGTTCCTACAAATGCTAGGAGTCTTGCATAGACGTCACTAGGACGTAGTCATGGAGACAGAAATTAATAATAACACAGTTCACGCGGGTGAAACCGCGAGCGGGCCGCTAGTTGTTTATATATATGAAAATATTGTCAACTAAATATTAAGATATTACTATATTTCGCAAGTCAACGTGAACACGTGATAGATACGTTGCATAAATTCCTATTGAAACGAGTCTATCATTTATAGTAGGTACAGAGCTGCGAATAATTCCAATAATGTTTAACCAACGCCATTCACCAGACAGTTTGAACACGCGAATCGGAGAACAAAGAGATTTAGGGCAGTGTAACACGATCCTCCATATTGTTGCTGCGAGTGACGCAACGGATCTGTCGCGAGCAAGATGGCGGCGAGACAGCCGTGGCTAAAGGATGCGCCTGCGCCGTGAAATCGCTTGTTACGGCTAGTGTGGCAATGCGAGCTTAATGTATGCGCCTGTACGCTCGCCCCAATCCTTTATGTTTTGATCCAATTAAAACAATCTTATTACTTTTTATATAAGTGCGTAAACATAATAAAACGTAAGTTCGGGAAACTCAGAGTTATCTGATTCAGGGTCTTATCTGGCTTAAATCAGACATAGGCAGAGGAAGCCTAGTGTTAAGATACTCCGCTCCTTACCGCCGTATTCTGGGATTGCGTGTTGGGTAGTGGAACTCAACGTCGCGCGTTGCCTCGACACCGGAACGAATAAATGAAAATATGAAATATTTAATTTCCTCGAGTAAGAATCAAACCCAAAACCTGTCGCTTTTAAAGTCACACGCTTGTGCCCCTGCGCCATGACTGGTCTGTATAATGCCTTTAATAATATAATCTTAAACATTTTATAATAAAATTACAGTACGTACTATAAGAATTCTAATGCGTCTAGAAGCAATATATTTATAAACAACCTACATGATTAAAATCCTTAGATAATTATCAAAAGCTCGACAACTCCTTTGGAACCGAATATATTTCTTTGAAAGTTACACGTCCATGTATCTCTTATAAATGGACTTAGTTCCGCTTATCCTGCTCACCAGATAGCATCAGCTGTAGGAACACCGCGGACGACCTTTAGAACACCACCGCCAGCTAACGTTCCCGGGACCCAACACAGTTTTACCGTTACACCCGCCATCTATAAATCCGCAACTTGACAAAATAATAGGGAACCAGATAGTACGAAGCTATTAACGCCCAAAGAGATATATTGGAGGCTACTCCTCTTAATCAGATACCTAAATACGGGTGCAATGTAATAGAAATTTCTTAGAGCTTTGTTTGATATCGTGATAATTCCGATTGGCAATTGCCAATCGGAATCGTTAACAGCGTATCTAAGATCTTGTCAAGCCTTACGGTAGTGATGCCTTCGATCGGGATCAGTTTTGATTGTTAGTCACTTGGCAACAATGTAAACGGATATTTCAAGTTTGATATAAACCAAATAAGGCAAAATGCGGGGACATTATTTACAATTAAATTAAAAAGTGTCAATTTTCTCCATTCAATGTGATATTGGTTATGTGAGTAGTGTTATGTAGTGAAGTGGCACGCTCGGAACGCCATAGATAAATAACAACAAGAAAAGAGTGACATATTGCAATTTGGAAATAAATAACACCTACCTATTTTCACAATCCTATCAGAAATTACATATAGCTTTTATTGTTTTTATCTCGGTTGGTTTTTGAAAAACTTTTATAGCATTTCACTACAAACATTATAAAAACGTAACTTTACTTGTATACTATTATAAAAACATAAGTTTATTTAAATTCGGCAGAAAGTGGGGAACAGAAGGTCTTAACACTAGGTTCCCTCTGCCTACCCTGTTTTGTGCGGGATACAGCGTGAAGCTGATTTTTTTAAAAATTTAAGTTTCTTATGTTACTTTCATATAAATTATCAAAAGATATAACGGCCAATAGTTCCTATCCACATACGAATACTCATATTCTGTTAAGCATATGCTGACAGTATTTTGGGTAATCACCCGATGATATATTTCATTCCCCCGAGTGGCAATCGAACCCACAACCGACGCGAAACTCACAATATGCGTTAGACACTGCATATTTTACTTCATTTACTTTATGTTGCTAATTTTAACACAGTAAAGTCTTGTACATTTAGCAACGCGTATTACCAGTTTTGGTTGGGTGATATTTTAACTTTAGTGTAAGCAGAATTATAAAATCAAAGTGCGTATGTTTAAAGATTAAATCTAGGGAAACGAGAATTAAGCGAAAATTTTGAAACATTTAATTTAGATATTACACAAACAATTATATTAAATGGAATGTTTTGGCTCAATTAGGATTTTGTATTACTCAACACAATAGTAGCAAATTCGAAATCCATATAGAAGAATGTTAAAAGAAATATGAAATCGCTCGCTCGCTCTCTTATGAAAAATTTCTATATTATATTTTACTTCTTATATAGGTATAACTTACAAATGGGATGAACGAACGCTTGTCTAATAATTAACAGCGAAACAAGGAGACAATTGATTATTTCTTAAATTCTTGAACACTATTATATATAGATGAATTTTGACACTATTTTATAAAAAGAAATAAATAATATTAATTACTCTATACGTGTAGTACTCTTCTGCACACCCCTCTGATCTCAATTGTAGAAAACGTAATACAGTACTAAAATAAATACATAAAGATGTCTCTTATATAAACAAATGATAGAGACATATAAATATATGGAAACTGAAATACGAAATACGGTTATGGGCTAGTACATACATTTATATTAAAAACAAAAACAACAAAAATAAAAATATAAAATTATCATTATCAATAAAGCTCAAAAATTTTAAATTTTTAAAGTTCCACACTAAGCAAATGTTAGCAAAAAATTGCTAATTTTTAAATCAAGCCGTCGTAGCCCGATGGTACAAAGGTGTGACTATAAACGCGACGATTGCAGGTTCGATTCCCATTTACAAATACACAATAAATATGTTACAAAAGCCTATATTATAGATGAGGATGTACCAAGATCTAACATTACAAAGGTTTCCAGACAGCTTAAGCTAACTTAGAAGCAACAGATGAAGATGCATAATTTACAGCTAAGCCTTATTGCACCAGCTATAAATAAGCGATATAGTAAATTCGTGCATCATCACCACCATTTATTCATGCCACTCGGTGGTAGCGGTGTTCGGTAATCAGATGCACCGTGTGAATCTAGGACCGTGACGTGAGTTACGGAATACGTATGTATGGAGTGTGTACTCATTAGTTGAGCCTAAATGGAGAATATTGTTTGGATTTGTACGTTTTCTTGGTTTGTTTAGTGTAAATACTTGAGAATAATGAAGAATAATGAAGGGTTTGGTAGTTTTTAGTAAATTTATGTTATTCTTAAATGTAAAAGTGAGCTTAACGACATAGTGGACGACGAATTTGTGGGAGAAATGTGTGTGGTAGCGTTTTGATGTATTCAGTTATTTCAGTTCGTATCCAGTACATAGCAGGATAGGCAGAGGGATCCTGGGAACTTAGTGTTAAGACTCGCCGTTACCATTAAGACACTTCCGTTCCTCACATTCCCGCAAATGAGAAACTAAATAAAAAAAAGCATAACTAAAAACGAAAAATTCAACAATAAAACAGACATTGATTTTGACGCGAGCTTTTATTCACTAGAAATGAGCACAAGAACGAATAGAGTCGTCACCAGCATGTAGTATGGTCGTCGCCAATAAATTAGCTGGCGAGTGTTCGGTCCCACGAGCCCGTATCTAGATGAGCCCGTACAACGCGTCTGACTCGGGACTACGACGATGAAATGCTTTATTTTCACATTGGATTTATTTCGTATGACATTCACTTTACGTTTTGTTAAGTGTCACTTGCACTTTTAACAAGATGTCGGGATCAGAGGAAAAGTGGCTTGTGGATTGGCTTGCAAAATAACTTTGGTTTCTCTGTATGAAGTTTAAAGTTAATAATTACTATTTTGAAGTTAATTTTCTTAAGAATTAATAAAACGATTAAATAGATATACATATAGATAGATCAGATTTGTATAGATATATAAAATATATAAAGGGTCTATTATATATATTATAATTATATTACAAGTGTTCCGTATACAAGAAGATTAATTGAGCAACATAAATTTGTCTTAGGGTTAGGGCATCCAACAAATTGTAACTTAATACGTTTGAGTAACATATTAAATATTTACACATAAATTGCAATAATTTGATCTGCCATCGTTTATTTCTCAAGCCTTGGCTTGGAGTGATCTGGACGATCTGGTCTGCCTGTCATGTTTTTAGGACGGAGTAACTAATGTTCGGTAAATTTCCCCAAGACTTGATTTATTACTGAGCGTATATTATATTTCGCTTTTAGAATAATTAAATAGTTTCTTGGGAAAATTCTAAATTATATTTAAATTATGTATAAGGCATAGTTGAAAAATTAAATAGCTGATTTTTCGCATTGACAGTTTGTCTCGAGTCTTTAACGCGAGGGAAATTTTATATTTGATTTTATATATACAAGTAGAAGTGGTTTTAGTCTTAATATTATTTTTTTATACAAATATATAGACTAATATTTTAGCAGTTACCTACTCTCTGTCTACTTAGGTAAAAATACAAAATATATATATTAGTTTCACTGATTTTTTAAAAATATTTATTAAAAAATTGCGTACACCAAAAGCGTAAATCTACAAAAAAACAATTAATATTTTGCCTATATTGACTTAAAACATAGGTATATACATGTTTCAACAGCATTCCAAACACCAAATATAACGAATCAATCAGTCCAGTAAACTCCGATAGAGTCGTCGCTGGTCTCCAATCGCTGTCCGGTTGCCCACGTCGAATTCCATTGTTGACTCTGGTGCCAATCGATCACCATTACGGATGTGGTCTTATTGTATCGTGTTTATTATATTAATTAATATTTATATGGCTAGAGCGACTTGTACTAACTGTTGTTTCTTGGTGATCTATGATATTTTTTTTTGTTGGTTGGTTTTTTTTTTATTGTGTAAGGTGTTTGGATTTGGAGGTTTATATTTATATACTATTAATTTTATATAACTTTGTCTGTTATAAGTTTTGTTTTGTTTATCATTTCAGCCAACTAAGAGTTAGCTTTCGTCTTTAGAAATAGATTTATTAGTTCTTAAAGTTTTTTTTTGCTTTCACAACAGTTACCTACATATATACTTCGTTGTTAAGGTATTGCAGGGCATCGTGGCGCAGCAGTACAACATCAGACTTTAAATACGATGGATGTGGATTCGATCCTCACTAGGGGAAATGAATTATGGATTTTCATTTCTTTGCTCTATAACACAGACGAAGGCGGCGTTAAGTTCCATCACTCGACAGGCTATCTCAAAATTGGGCCCTTCTATAAAAACAAATGTCTATACTTAAAAACAAAAATTACGAACTACCATTAATAAATTGCATATATTTCACAATATTTCAAAATATTTACGCTGACGTTACGTCGCCTCATGTCGTGCAATCAGTGGCTCGAATTGGATGAGCAAATAAATTTTACTTTTAGCTTAGCTTTCTGCTATCAATTTAATATCATCTAAAAATAATCTATTCTATACTTATAATAAATCTGTAGAAAAGTCGTTTCTGTACATTGAAAATATTTTTAAAAAAATTAGCCAGGGTGTTAAAGGATAACTAACAGAAGGTTTTAGTGTTTATTTTATTGTAATCGCTTCACTCTATCAAAAGATATAAGTATTTAAGTTTTTAAGAAGTTCATATTTGAGATAATAGTAATTAAGCATTAATTTCGTCAGGAAGACTTTTAAACATTCTAATACTTTAGTACAACATAAATCCTCGGGCGAATCCGCGGGCAGGCCTCTTGTTCTAAAATAAATTAAATTTCAATACATATAATAAATTATATTATATTTAATTACTATTCAATAATATAAATCGGTAGTATTGTTAACTAGATATTAAATTTAGGAAGTCATTTGCTGTCCAACATACCTATAACATAGCTTGACCCCAAAACTGGTGCCTGGAGCTGATGCCGGTTCGTGACCCGCCCTGACCCCGATCTAGTAACCAGGCGTATTGTCTCTGACGTGGCTTGTGTCACAACTTATGAAATGCAGGCTTGATAGCTTGATAGCTACATGAGAGTAGCTTTGCAATTCCCTTGTACATATATACATATATAACCGTATATAGTATGCAAAGGTTAAACTTTATATTTATTTAATGATTGAAATGTATAGATTTTATTAGAATTTTAATTTTACGTTGATTCCGCTTATAGAAGGGTAGGCGGAGAACTTGGGGACCTAGTGTCTAAAGCCTAAAGCACTCCGTTCTCATTATGACTCTCTTGTTTGCCGCTTTCTGCTAAATTCTTGAGGCATTGCGTGTTGAGTGATGGAACTTAACTCTGCGTATTTTCTCGATTGAAATCGAACCCATAACCTGTCACCTTTGCATTCAAAGTTGAAACGATCTGACCACATAATAATAATTACAATCTGCAATTACGTTTGTTTGTACTTTGTAGGTAGGAAATAGTAGCATATTTGCAAAATTGACGTCTAGAACACGGAACAATTGTTTTGAGCTTCATGCTGTTACCCGTATGGGAGCGTAGGCAGAGAGAATAGTGTTTAGACTTAAGACACTCCCCACTTTCCCCACACTCCCCACTTTCCGCCGAAATCGGAAGTATTAGGTGTTGAGTGGCGAATCTCAACGTCACGTTTTGCCTCATTACCTGAACAAAGAAAAATGAAAATAGTACAAATCTCATTTCGTCAAGTGGGAATCGAAGCCACACCCTTCTACTCCTAAGCCACGACTAGCACACAACTAATTGATCCATAGAATTTCCTAATACATGTTGAGACAAAGCAATCAAAAGTTTATTACTTAAGTATTAATGAGCGCATTTGGACGGCATTGTTTGGACGGATTAATGATATTAGCTTTGGCCCCCGACCTCGCTCATGGAGATCGATATCGAAAACCAACCGAAGCTTGCGTTACTTTGCAAATGGTTTGAAATTAACTTTTGTCTTGTTAAAACCTATTGTCGCTTTTAAATGTCATTGAAACCAGGACAATAAAATGTGTGGTCCATTTAGCGCATACTTGCATAAGTATGTTATAAATATTGTTTTTTTTTTCCTTGCTTCACGCTATCCTGTATATCTGATAGGGTAGGATGAGGGAACCTAGTGTTAAGACACTTTACTCACTTTCCGTAGTAACGAGACTTTGGGTGTTAAGTTGCGAAACTCAACTAATGGAAATCGAATCTATAACTGTCGCGCTTTAAGTCTCAGTTGTGCCTATTGTTAATTTTACTAATAACTTCAATATAATAGATAGTTTTAACTTTTTTAAGAAAAATAATAGAGTACCGTGTCAAAAATTAAATTTCGGCTTCGTGATTGCACGGTCCAGGAAACAATAGATAACGAAATGTTTACGAATAATTTTTTTTTTTTGTGAAACCATTTTTTAAGGGTAACTGTGGTCCATTGATGAGAGGCATCGTGACCGACGAAACTCCGGTCACGACCGAACCGTTGACCGAAAACGCGAATGTTTCCATAGCCGTGAACATTTCTTATCCTATTAGTTTACTAATATTAGAACTACTAGTGCTATACTATTTTTAAATATGTATGTAAAGTATTTTTTTTTATTTATTTATTATAGAAGAATTATCATTTTTACAAAGGAAACCTAATGACATCGTTATTTTGAGAAGCAAAAATTATATGAAATTATGACATATTCTGAAATAAATTTTAGAATATGTCCTTATTTTATATTTTAAATAACTAAATACTATAAAAGGATCTTAGAAGTTTAAAGCCATATATAATCTAGGTAGTCTAGTTTTCGAATTAAAACGAAAATTGTATAATGGAGAATCAACCAGCAAACCCACGTTCCATCGACCTCCGACACGGAAGGCGAGGTGTCACGGTTCGATAAAAAATGATCACAATAAGGTCGTGACTTCAAATCCATTCATTCATAGGATACTCTGAGAAAACGATACGTGCGAGCATTTTCGCGGGGCACCATTCGTTGCGCTCGCCAAGAAAAATGGACCCCATAATATCTTTATTCCTTCTATTTGTTATACGCTTAGATTATAATTTTAGTATTATTATTAATATTGTTTAGTTAATACCGTTGAAAAACATAGTTCAGAGATTATTTATATTATGAGTAGGAACTTGTTAGGTCAAATAAACAAAAAGCTAATTTCTTTAAGCTTTCTTTTTCATGATTGCATCATTTAGGTGTTAGCGCACAATGTTTTTTTAATATTTGAAGTGTTAAAAAGACTGTGATATATTACAATATTTTCAAAAACTTTGGAAATAAATCATAACATGAGTATTGTTCATTTACCATCTCATACATTTCTTGATATTATTGTAAATCCGTATTTTGAGAGTACAAACGTACTAAAAACAATTTTATTATTTGCAATTATATTCTTTGAATTTCGTTTTATTACACAAATGATTATATGAAAAAATATAGTTTCAAAATTTCTAATACAATACAATATATAAACTTATAAAAAAAATATCTTCATAAAGTTTCACAGTTCGCCGATAGATGGCGTTACGGTACGTCTGAATCGCGCTATGGTTTCGTTCTGTTGAGAACGTAAATACTTCGATTTTTGATGGGTAGAGTAACTTTGCGCAGAGGCAATATCGTAACCAATGAGGTTAATCCGAGGTGCGATTATTGCTAGTTGAAAACTTTACCAATACCCCGCCTTGTGGTCGTGAAATACCGACCGCTATGGCAATTTTTGAACGGCTGTAATGGCCTAATAAATACTGGAATTGAAAAACTTAATAAGTAAATAAAATATTGATATATCGCTTTCGCTTTATCGATTTTGATAGGGGTGTGCCCTCATTTTTTAGAGTAATAAATCGGTTTTTTTTTTTTTCAGTTAATATCGTAATTTTTTTCACCAAGACTATTATTTTATATTTTATCATATTAAAGATGTAAGAAGTAACCTCTTCTTTATTACTATAAGATATATAAATAAATTAAAAGTATTTTATATAATGAAATTGAATTGAAATGAGTTTTGTAGATACAATTCGATGACTGAAACTATCTGACAAATAATTAGTTTAGACTCTGGGGACGAGGTAAAACGCGACGTTGAGTCCAGCCACTTATTTGGCTGAAAGTGGTTAGGGGAAGTGTCTTAACACCATGTTCCCTGCCTACCTTACTATGTGCGGGATACAGCGTAAAACTAAAAAAATTATAACGTGCCGTAAGCTTATTTAATCCTTTTGAGTAATAGTTTAATGAAAAGAAGTTCCTAATGTCTACGCCATGTAAAAAAGACAAAAAAAGAAGGTTCCCAATCACCTAATAAAAACCAAAGTTAATAAAATAAAACCTATTAAGTGACCGTGTCAAAAGGGATAGTGACAAAACTGAGCACTACAGCTTACGAGTGATCCAGATTTAATAATGTCACACAGATTTGACATTTACAGAGTGTTGTGAAAGTTGTGCCTTATTGAGTGGAATCGATTGATCCGATTATCGGCATTATCGATTCACGGGGGGTCCCCGGTTCGAACCACGGCTCAGTCTACGCTACGAATTTAATAAGGAGATTAATTACATTTTGTTTTATTAAATTTAATGAGATTCTATTTATTTATTTTTTACCAGCTTCACGCTATCTACGCTTCATCAGGGCAGGCAGAGAGAATCTAGTGATAAAACACTCCGTTCTTCACTTTCCGCTGAATTCTGGATGGATTGCGTGTTGAGTGGTGGAATTCAACGCCGCGATTTGCCTCGGCACAATATATTTATATTATTTAGTTTATATAATACTTTAATATATTAGAATTTGGTGTATAAAATTTTAAAGGAGCTGCCTTTGCCCAATGTTGTGTAATATGTCAACATTATACCATCAGCATTTCAAAACCTAAATCAATCATTGCTAAGTGCTTCAATCATCCAAATGTAAGGACTCGATCACGATCGAGAGCCGGATACGTTTCTGATACTCGTATGTTGGTAATATTATAGTAATCGTATTCGTATACAAGCTTAATACAGTTAATTTACAAGGGTAATTCTAGTAATTTTATAATATAATAAATATTGATATTATTATTTTTTGCATAGCTTAATATTGAATCCCGCATATAGAAGGGTATGTTAATAAACTCTGGTCCCATTAGGATATTTTCGTAAACCTCTTTCCGCCGTGTTCTGGAGGCATTGCGTGCTGAATAGCGGTTCTCAACGCCGCGCTTTGCCTCGTTACCAGAGCGAGAAAGCCAAAATATTGAAATTCTTGTTGCGTTTACAGTCGCAAGCTTGTGGCCTTGGGCCACGACTGGCTTTATTATTTTAATAATAATAATAATAGAAAAGGGGTTACTAACAAAGAAATAAAAGATTAACCCAGCAGCTTATGTCACCACTTTCAATACAAAAAGACGGCAGATTTTTAAGCAAAGAATTATCTTATTTTTACTAAATAAATATAATAAAATCGATACTGTTGTCAAAATACACTAATAAGAGTTTACGATACGTTAAATAAGAAATAACAGCATTATCTCGGTATTAAGTTATAAAATGCAAAAATGTATTGAAGCTAAGTGTCCACGGAAAGGGACTGGGTAAATTTGAGAAACTTTATTTCTCAAAGATTGACCGCACACTGTCCACTGAGTGACGCCCACGGAATTTAAATTCGGTAGCCCTGGACGTTGAAGCGTAAACATTTTCTGTGGAATCACTTACAGTGTTTAATTTATCGCTCACTTTATTGCTGGCGGTCTTGATTTTTTTTTTATTTTGTTTTTGTTGTCGATTTTTTAAGTTTTTGATGTTTTTTTTATATTTAGGTGCAGTGACATCTTGAATAACTATGCTTATTCAAATTTTCCTTGTAATAAAATTTCATCATCATCCAATGATCAGCTTGACGCTGTATCCCCCACACAGCGGAGTAGACAGAGGGAACCTAGTGTTAAGGTACCCCGTTCCCGAGTTTCTGCCGAAATCTGGGAGCATTGCGTGGTGATTGGCAGAACTTAACGCCGCACTCAACTGAAATAAAATTTTTTAATGAAAAAAATTAATAAAGACATTATAAGCAATCCAATATAGTATTTCATACAACTCAAACTCATTTTTTGTTAACTAATTGAACAAATGAAAAAAAAAGAAGGCTTTAAAAATCAATCGACTCGTTTCACTGTTTCCATCAAAACTGTCAGCGGCGCTTCACATCACGTACATTTGATGATTATCGCATTAGGCGAGTGAGAAGCTGAAAAACAAAACCTTTGGAGTGCCGTCAGTACAGTCAGCAACGAAAGTTACCACCCAAATTGCAACTAATTCGATACAACCCATTTCTGTATTTCTTAATTATTTAACTATATATATATGTCGCTGTCTGTACGTTGTTGGCATGATATAGTTGCCCCCATTACTGACAGATGGCGGCGTAATGACGATTGATTTACGATATCGCAACGTTTAATAGTTGCGTAATAAATTGATCGTACATTGTCTATTATACTGTTGGTACTTATTTATATGAAAGCTCTGCAGTGTAAGGACGCATTTACACTTATATGCAATAAATAGGTTTGAATTAAATAATTAATATTACTTATAATAGTTGAATAAACGTGAAAGTTGTAGGTTCTATTCCCTTGGAGGAATTAATTATTATTTATTCATATTTTTCCGTTCCATCACTCAACACGCAATGCCTTCATAATTCGACAGAAACTGGGTAACGGAGTGTCTTGTGTGCACTAGGTTCCCTCTGCCTACCCTGCTGTGTGCGGGATACAGTTTGAATCTTATATAATACTTGATTGGCAAAACTCAACGCCTCGCTTTGCCTCGATACCAGAGCAAAGAAATGGAAATATAAACGTAAATAAATATTTCACTTTTTCGAGTGGGGATCGAACCCGCGTACGCCACGTACCACGCGCCCGCGACGGCCCCGTATATAACAACATAATAATATAAAACATTATATTATTACAAAATAGACATATAAAATGTGTGTGACATATGTGACATATAAAATAACCGAAGATAAATGCTATCAATAACACGCGTTTTGACCGCTACCGATGCTTTTTACGATATCTCGAACGTTTCGACTTAACTTTTTTCTTTTATTTATTTATTTTTCATTTATCTTTATGAATGTCTAAATTCGAGGCATGTTTATCGTTTAGACGGTAACGGCGTCTGTCCCGGCGGTGGGTGATAAAACTTATTTTGTATTTGTGAGGCAGACTTTTGGCAGCGTCATTTTATCGCTGATTTTTTTTTTACTGCCCAAAGATCGTTTCTGCGAAGATGTAATTTCGAAATGGTAAATAAATCTTTTTAGTGCTAAACGTGAGATAAGAAATGTCTCAATTTCTTAAATATTTTTAAATATTTTATGTCAATTTATGAATGTATTTTATACCAGTCTTAATACCACAATAAATATAATTAGAACGTATCTTTTATCTATTTTAAAATATAAG
This sequence comes from Heliconius numata, assembly GCA_016802625.1. Taxonomy (NCBI): domain Eukaryota; kingdom Metazoa; phylum Arthropoda; class Insecta; order Lepidoptera; family Nymphalidae; genus Heliconius; species Heliconius numata. The sequence continues at coordinate 45,277 of JAEBDU010013190.1, forward strand.
TTTTAAAATAGTCCAAATTTACACACCAATTACCATAAACAATATTTCGGCACGGGCCAAACTAAAAGTAGATAATTATTTAAGTGTCAATAAATAATAAAAGATGGCCGCGCGCCGCTGAGTGCTCGTCCATCTCTCTTATCTCAATTCTTAATGCGGCTCTTTGCTGGTCATTCTTTTTTTCCCTTTTCTTTTTTTCCTTTTTCTCCCGCGTCATCTGTCGGGGAGTTTAAGTTTTATGTTGACACGGTAGAGGTTTTATGTTTTAATAACAACTTAAAATCCAATTCGTTGACGGAATGGTATTTGAGTAGATTATGTCAACACTTCGTTTACAATGTTATCTAGTTTATTAGTTTGAGATGAATGTTATAATCTTTTATTGTAGAACATAAAAGAATTTTAAGCTAGTTTTATTTTAATTTATTGTGTTGAGCTTCACGCTGTATCCCGCTCATTGCAGGGTAGTGGGAACCTAGGAAGTGTTAAGACACATCGTTCTCATTAAGACTAACGTTTACTTTTCGCCGAATTCTCGATGCATTGCACGTTGAATGTCAGGACCTCGTTTTGCCTTGTTACCAGAACGAAGAAGTGGCAAATGGGAATCGAACCCACAACTGTTGCAACACTGCGCCACGGCCGCCTTATTTTTTTAATTTTAAATAGCCTAAATTACGAACGTTTAAGATAGTTTCGTAAGTTGCAGCTATAAATCAAAAGTGCAAGAATTATATTTAGTTGCGTTTCCGAACGAGACGGACCATCGATCACGACGCGTTCCTAGTTTGAATAAATTTATGTAACGTAATTGCGGTGCGCGTGCGCAGCGACCACTGAGCGCGACATTGCTTGTGACTTTAAATTGAATTGATTTTGTATGACAATTTCGAATTTATGTAATAATAATTTTCTATTCATAGAAAAAAAACAATGCATTTTTTATAATTTCTTCTTCTATTCCTTTTAATGGAAATTAGTGAAGTTTAATTTTGTAAATTTATAGTTTTAGTTTATGTCTGGTCTTTAGCTTTGAACAGATATGTTCGTGTACATAATTAAGAAATTACCATTTCTGTTTACTGTTTTTTGTCAATTTTGTTACAGCTGAAAATCTTTTCATGTTCGTACACTAACCATGCGACAATAAGACATAAAACGTTCGTATAAATATATTATTTCTATTTTATACAATGTAGAAATGTCTGAATCTTAGCAGCTTTTGTCAAACTTCTACAAAAAACTATATAATTATATCACTAGGTAGGTAGGTCAGCTTCACGCTGTATCCCTCACACAGCAGGGTAAACAGAGGGAAGTAAATAAGTAGTGTTAAGACACTCTGTTCCCCTGCCGAATTCTGGAGGCATCACGTGTTGAGTTGCAGAACTCAACGCCGCGCTTTGCCTGGACACCAGAGCAAAATGGAAATATATATAAACGTATATATATTTTTCTCTTAGGTATACAATAAATATTTCGTAGGTAGGTACGTAGTGATGTAAATAGTTTTTTGCGAATCAAAGCCAAGGCCGCGTTAAGTTCACGTTGCGGTTAGCTTCGGTACTCTACGTTAAATTAGTATAATCTTCCCACAAACCAAGGTTTCAAATTCCATACTTATTTTACGCTTTTATAGCGTGTAGGCTATAAATATGTTTATTTCATCGTATTTTTAAGTTTTTAGTGCTAAAATATTCCGTTCTCCACTTTCAGCGCATTAGAGACATTTGTTGTTAGGTAATTACATGTTAAATTGTAGATATTAATAATTTTACCTGATGAAATTTTTGTTTTGCTTGTTCGAAAGTTTCGTTTTGATACTTCTAAGTTACGTTAAAATTACTGCTCTGTTCGTCTCCGTGACGAGAAATAAATGAAAAACATAATTTTGATATTTAATATTTCAAGGATTTTCGCATAATAAGGTGGACGATACACCGCATATTTTTATTTGCAATATTGTAAATATTTCCTCTGATTCTTATTAATTGACGGCAAATGAAAATAGAATAACACAATACAAGAGCTTTTAAAAAAATATTATTTCTAGCAACAAAATCTATTCAATTGCATACATTCTAGAATTCCCATCGGCATATCAAAGAGCAATATTTCCTCACAAACTCTCAAAGCGGGAGGATCCAAAATCGAACTGTGTACAATTGTACATACATATTCAATACATTTTAGTAATAACGTACTTTAACGCTTCAACGCACTAATCTGTCGCGGGCGCCCCTATCATCAGCGCCAGGTCTGCCAAGTCTCTTACGAAATACTGCATTACTTGGATATTTTAGTAAGACATGTTAAGTATAGATGTTAAACTAGTGGAGATAGAAGAGTAAATACAAGTGAAAGCTGCTCTTGGCGTCTCTTTTAAATTATGGGTTCTGGAACGTTAATGTGACAGAATTCGTTCTGTCTCCACCCGCAAGGCTCATGACGTCGAAGTTTGGTCAATTTTATATTAGTCACAAGTTTATTTTATATTTCTTTTTTATTTTAAAATTTTATATTACACTCAATAGATAAATATATCTTTTTAAAAATATAATGACATATGGAGGATAATTTTTGAATTGATCTGAAAACGTCTTTAAAATCAACATATTTTAATTATAACTCCAGTTGGAATCGAACCTACAATCTGTCGATTTTACAGTGAACGCTTGTGCCCCTGTGCTGCGATTAATTAATATTTATACTTTTGTAAAAACCATCTACTGATATATCGCACACAATATAACAAATGACTAATTGTTTATATTTCAGAATGTAAACATTTCTTCTAAATAGCATTTAAACCCATTTACTAAATAAAAAAAATATTTTAAATTAATAATTACAAAACCAAAGCGGCAAATTATCGACCCGGAAATTGTAGAGTCCATTGTCTCATGTAAACTAGTATTAGGTTCCCACAGGTACCCCGGCAAGGGCACCAGGCAAAATGGAGCATAAAGAGCGCTTAGTGGCTTTATTTGGAGGACGAGATGTTACGATTTACGAGACTCAATCCGTGACATCGATAATAACTCCTCGCGCCCTGACCCCCTTGCGGTACGCTCGTGCTGACAAGTGTTCTACATCTTGTATGGAATTTACTAATTTTAGAACAAATTTATAATTTTTTAATTTGTTTTAATTATATATAATAGAAATTACTAAATTCTAAATGCACTTAAAAAATATATATTAAATACTATTATACATTTTCCTCATTTCGCGTTTACGAAACTAAATACAAAGTTAACAAAAATTTTTCGTTTCATTTTCATGTTAGTATTATAAGGCGCAGGGGCACCAGCATGTGACTGTAACAGCAAAGTTTGTAGGTTCGATTCCCACTTGAAGAAATGAAATATTTAGTATTTTCATTTCTTCGCTCTGGTGATGACATAGCGCGACATTGAGTTCCATCACTCAACATGCAATGCGTCCAGAATTCGGGCGAAAATTAGAGAGCGGAATGTCTTAACAATAGGTTCCCTCTGACTACCCCTACATGCGTGATACAGCGTGAACCTGAAAAAAAACAAGTAATCGCCTTTTGCACTCGAGTGCCCCGCACCGTCAAGCACGTACCGAGGCGGCAGGTGTGTATTGTATAATGGCTGTCTGTTGATCTTACACATTTAACCGATATGACGCGTTCCAGCGTGAGGATGATGATAATAATGACTTTATACTGTAGGTACTTGTATCATTTTTGTCATTTTGCACGGTTTTAAGGTTCCGTTTTTCCGTTCTGGGAAGTGAGAACATAGAAAATAATGAAGCAAAATATTCGAATTGAAGAAATCATTACAAACATTTATTAGAGGTTGTTTTCATATAAAATGAGTGCAAACGCCTGTGACCTTAAGTTTGTCAACGGGTACAAAACCCTCGTGGCCGACGCAGATTCACACTTGAAATGTTTTTTATTTACCTAACGTTAACTACGTATGAGTCAATTAGACCAAATCATGAAGTTATTAAGAAAGTTTTAGACACTAGCTTTTCATTTAAATGTTGTTTAGGCAACCTCTTTAATATAACTGTTTTGACCCATTAAGTTTTCACTAGAGGATTCCTATTTATGAAGCTTTAAAATTAATATGTTTAATTGAATTTCTCATTGTTAAACTGTTATTCATATTATTCCAGAGTTCAGAAAACCCAGTAGAAGAGAAGCCTAGCAGTGATAAATCGTATGTAGTGGCTGCGTGGCCGCCCACCACGCCGGGACACACCGGGTACCTCACAGTAGCCACACTCCCCCCTTTGTTTGTACGAAGTAAGTTTTGTTTTTAATTTACATATAAGTACTCAGCATTACGAAAATACGTTTCATATTAAATTAACGAGCTTTATTCGCTAAGTAATGAAAATAATTGAAATATACCCTAATGTACCTATTAAACATTATTTCCCCGAGTAGCAATCGAACCCACAACCATTTCATGTAAATTTTATATATCACTAAATCTTTTACTTTGGATAGAAAATCTATTTAAAAAAAACTATTTAGATATTACTTAGTTTTGTGTTACGTTAAAATAACAATTCTTTATTTTACAGAAACCTCTAATGGCGATAAAGAAAGTGATCCCAACAAAGACAACGAGGAAAAGAATAATTCTCCAAATACAGAAAATAATGAATGACATATAAATTGTTCAAAAAAAACAATAAAGAAATAAAACTACAAATTATTTAATTTATAATTTATTGTTAAAATCACTTACGTCTAATTATAATCTAAAACTACAAACATAGAATAGTTACGGAACTTTTACGCCATATTTAGTAACGGCAGTGGAAGAAAACTATAAATGTTGGCATTCGATTTATTCTTTATTAATCCTATCACAACAATATTTTGTCATATTAATTCTTAAATGTATATAATATTTATGTATATATTTTATTTATCAGTATACGTCGATTTATAAAATGAATGCTATGCATTCCTCAATTCTCTAAAAAACTTGTTAAATATATTGTAATAATAATAATCATTTCCAATGAACGTTAGATATAGACGTTTGTATAATATATTCTAAGATAATTTAAATTTCAAAGTTAATATATTAAACTTAAATCTATAAAAAAGTCAAATTAGTCATAATAAGAAATATTATTTATTACGATTTTATGTATTGGCCTAGTTTACCGTTTATCTTGTGTTATGAAAGAAAAAAAAACTGCATACTATAAAAATAATAATATCAATTATCATTTTCTATTACAATTATTTATTAAGCCTCATTATTTCATTTGGAATGTTAAATTTTTATATAACCAAAAAAAAACAATATAAAAAAAGCTTTTTTTAAGAATTTCAGAGATAAATCATAAATATTTTGCCAAAATGTGCATATTATTAAAAAAATTTATATTATGTTAATATTAATTACTATTCCAAATACTTTTTAATTTCTCTAAATGTATAGACTAGGTTACCGAAATTCTTTTTAACTTACCATTATTTTAATTGACCGAAAATCAAACCAATATAAAATAATATAACATGCAGACATACAAACTTATTTGGGTACTTAACTGAAAAGAATGAAAAATAAAAATATTATAAAATTAAATTATGATCATAACTTAAATAATAGCTTTAAAATTAATAAACATAAATTTAAAAGCAAAACTAAGAATCAAAAAGTAAGCGATAAATTGATATAAATTCCGATAAATCTTTCAATTTCCTATATAACTCAAAAATGTCAATTTTATCTAGATACATAGATTTTAAGTAATTATTTTTTTAGATATATAACTATATGTACTTACTATCAATACAAATAAAACAGTAAATTCCTAACATCCTCTTATTAAAAATCATGAAATAGTTCATATAACTTATTATTTTTTTATTGAAATTTAATCTTTTAATTGATCTATTAAAATAAGAAAAATATTCGTGGCAATGAAGAGTAGCGAGCTGAAACTACAATGGTTGTGGATTTGATCTCCAATTGGGGAATATGTCGCGGCGTTGAGCTCCGCTACTCATCACATAGTCATAAAAAATCGGTGATGTATAGGAAACTGGCATTAAGTTAACATTAAGTTTACTCTACCTGGTGCTATGAGGGAAAAAACGTGGAGCTGTTATTTTTATGAAACCCATATTTACCTAAAATCACTGAAGTCTGTCTTCAGTTGTATAGTAGGCTTGGGAGTGCGAGTTTCAAAAGAGGGGCGCGAGGGCGGAGCCCTGCGTAGAGCTCTGCTAGCTTGATTTGCTTTCACTGCGTTTTCTAATTTAGTTCTCAATTCTGATGATTGTTGCATCATTGTTTTGAATTCCTGGAATTATTGTTTAATTTCAGAGTTTGTAGGAATATAATGAGGCTTAATATATAATTTAAATATACTTACATACATATGTGAACGTTATAATATGTTGGAACATATTTTAAAAATAAGATTAAAAGATCTACTTTATAGAATATATAAGTTGATTTTTCTATAATGTTTGTGAATTCAATTACTTAAGGTAATAAATTATTTACAATACCCCTCTCTGGATAGACAAAGGGCGTTGTTGACTTCCGCTCGACACGTATGTCTTGCCACTATACAAGCGTCTCTTATTTATTTTATTTTAACACTTTATTACACCATAATTGAACTTAAATTGAATTTACAAACATAAATTGACGTAAACAAAAAAAAAACAGAAAAAAAGAAACATTTGTTTCTTTAACTATAACGGTGTAAAGGCGGCCTTATCACCCACAGGTGATCTCTACCAGGCAATCTTTAACTAAAAAAAAAAGAACTACTACAAACAGACTATGTTCATTAATAAAATTAAAAAAACTAAATAATAATCTAACTTACCTGTGGATATTTAGGTCCAATCTTCATCAGCCAGTTCAGACCGAAGTCGTGTAACGAACGAATGTGAGGAGGAGCTCGAGTCAACTCATCGCCTTCACGCAGATAAGATATCACTATGGGCACTAGGATCCATAGCATTTGTATACCTGGAGTCATGGAAAACATATTTTAATTTATTTATATGTTTTTTTGTTTAATTTTCAATTTTTAAAGTTACTAAAGATACTTTTGTCTCACCTTTGTGAGGATCCTCTATGGGACAGAAAAAACATATGTCATGAATTCATCTACTATATAATACACTTAATTTATAAGTTCTATACGATTTTCGATTATGAAGTACACAATATGTGTGTAATAAAAAATATAATTTTTAGACATGACCAAAGAAAACAAAAATCTTATTAAAATTTAAGTTATGGTTTAGAATTTATAGTGGTTTAGAGTTTTAACTTAACTGTTCTGCTTTATATAACCAACGATCCCATTTAACGACAAAGAACCTAAGTTACAGTTTCTCTTCTCTTACGGTTGTTTGCGGTCAATGGTCTTAAGTAATCTCATAATATATGCGATTTCTCAGGAACAATACTCTCCCCTTTCCCTACCCGATGTCGGTAAAGTGCAACCAGCAGCACTAACCCTCATAATCCAGGAGGAACTGCATCAGGACGACCATATATACAAAGCATACTCACGAGCAGCATCAGGCGCAGCATCAACCAGCTCATCAAGCGCACCCACAGCAGCAACAGCGGCACGTGCGTGGGCGTGGTCGGCGGCGTGGCGGGCGGCGGCCGCGCGCGCCACCACGCGTGCCGCGAGTGCGCGTGCCCACCACGACACGCACTCCGCGTTGTCCGCGTTGTTGGCGCGAGACCAGATAGTACGCAGAACGCTGCAGTACAGGGCGAATGTCTGTGGATAACAAAACAAACTATGGAATTACAGGGATTCACCGTGCAGGTTCCAAGCGAAAGCTGGGTTAGGAACTCAGAACGGTGGCTGAAACATGCGACCCAAGAGTTATTAAGATGTCTCCCAGTCAACAGAACCACTAATACCCATAAAGACGGGCGTAAGACGATGCGACCTCCCATGACCAAAATCTTTAATGATTGATTATTTTTATTTATTAAAAAAATACAATACTATACCTCATTGTCCCTAGTATCCAAACACTGCCTGAAATGATTAATGCAAGGATAGTGCAACGGTGGTGCTGGTGCAGCACGACCCAGGATACACGCCATAGCACGAGCGCCCGTCACGCCGTCTATACGTTGGTCTGAGTCTTCTGAAATAAAATAAAACAATATAGATGTTATTATAGCATTCTTTATTACCTTACAGTGTAATAAAAATATAATACAATGTTGAAGTTTTACCTATAGAATGTTAATCAACATAGTCATTTAAGGAAGTCGTGGCGCAGGGGCACATAATCTGGTTAACCTGGTAAACACTCACCGCTTGCTCTATTACACAGTAATTAACACGCGCTTCCAAAGCGTGTTTGGATAACGTGAAGCTTATCATTTAGTTTTAAGTATAAGATTTTTGGCGATAGTAAATGTAGAAAATAATCCACCAACCAGTCTTAACTCTATCAACAAGCGTTGCAAGCGTAGCCTGCAGCAACACGGCGTGTTTGGCGCGCGTGTCCTGCTGCACGCGGGCCGCTCCGCACTCAGAGGCTGCGTGCAACAATTGCACGCCCGCATCAGCTAGCGTGTTTGAACCGCGGCTTTCACGCAACACCTCTGTTGCTAGATAGAGAATTGTTGGTAGTACTGATAACGCTCCTAAAATAAAGAGAACGTAATTATTATTTTATATAATACATGTTATTACAATGAATATCATAAATAAGTTTTACATCGTAAAGAAACAGCAATAGTAATATTGTCAAATATTCATATTAATCATCGGTGCCTTAGTCACGCATTTGGAACATGTGTTAATTAATTTTGTAGTTGTGATTTATGCAATTCTTATTGAAGACAAAATGACACTTTATATTTTTTTTCCTTCTTATTGCAGCATGAATTTTAGAATTTTAGAATTTTAGAAAATTTCAGCATAGTTAATTAACAAATTCTACAATAATGTAACTCTTATAATACACAAAAAAAACACAAATACATATAAATCACCTTGTGGGCTAGTCAGCGTAGTCAATTGGGACATTGACGCCAAACTCTTAATCAACAGCGTATCACCGTGCACTCCCAATCCCTTCCTAACACCAATTATCCCCACATTGCCTTCCTGCTTCAAAGGACTTAACGCTGGTAGTCTTCTAACTAGTAGACATATGCATACTTCCAAACACGCAAAAACTAGGGACTTCCCCGGCGGTAAATCCCCGGTTGGTCCTCCTTCGCCTAGTGTGTGAACCACTTCCAATACAGATTGGGGTATATTTTCTGGTGACTCATTGGGTGCTAATTCTGAAATGTAATAAGAAATTAAATATCTAAGTATGTGTGCAATTAAATCACGACATGTTTCTTGATTACATTTTTATAAAACGGTTTTTATCATTTTGTTTGTACTAATTTTAATTTTTTTTATTAAAATTTGAGTATAAATACTGTTGATGATCCATACTAAACCAAATATAAAATATATTTTTTACGATTAGTAAAATTTTAATAGATTTAAATGAGGCTATTTTAGTACAAATAAGACAGTAAGTGATAATCGATACTAACTTAACTTGTAACTATGTTCATGAAATGAACATGGATTGGATTAAATTAAAACAAAATACGGCATTAGATCTTAACTAAAATATGCAACATCTTAAAAAAATATGCACACAATACCTAAAATAATAAAAGTGTAATTAAAAAATTAAAACAATATTATACCAGCAATCTTATCTTCTATAGCCGCACGTAATTGGTCTCGAGCCGCCAACACAACCAGATGTAGGACATCAGCTGCCAATAACAGCGCTTCTATACTGTCTTGTGTGAGACCAGTGCGGTGGATGATTTGACACAACTCTATTGCTAGCGCTCTGAGAAAGAAAAGATAATTAAAAAATATTTAGTTTATTATCATAGTGTAATAAAAAAAAATATTTAAATTGAGGATGGGGAGTGGAAACATTAGGCTTTACATATCTTCCACGTCTTAGAAATATAAAGCTTATTATTATATATAGAAATCACACTTTGTATATTTAAACAAAAAACATTGTTGTCTTCGTACACTGTAATTGAGAATGTGAAAGGAATAGAATAGTATATACGGGGAAAAGAAATAAATAATATATAATAATAAATGATAAAAAATCATTTAATAAGTTTGTCTAAATATTAATATTTACCTGTCTTTAAGTAATCTCGCTCTGTTTTCGGGAGCATCAAGTAGAGTGACTAAAGACAGCAATACAGATATTGTATTCTCCACGCTCATGTCACGTTGGGCACACAGCGCTTCCATACATATACCTAAAAGTTTAAAAAATAATTATTTTATGCAAAAAACATCCAATATTAATAAAAGCTTAAGTTGCAATTTTAATATTTTACCAAAAAGTAGATGAAACTTCTCATCGACAGGTTCAAAGAATTCAAAATTTCCATTCTCAGTTTTGTTGGTTCTGTTATCCACATTGTTATCTAATTCTTCTGGAAAGTAATACAAATATATATTCCTAAAGTACAATATATTATAAATACTAATTGCAAAAATATAAAAAACTATTATACTATAGTCCATGGATACAAAATCTTTACATAAAATGTAGCCCACGTATTATTTTGATATACTTATATGCTATATTTACAATATTTTACATAACACTAAATATCACATTAGAAAAAAAAACAATCACCATTTTTAGCACTCTCCGTCTTCTCCTGCCCAATAGTGGCGTTGAAACGCAAAGCAGCCGCATAAAGTAAAGATGGCCAAGCACGTGCGTAATGAGCGCGAGAAGCTTCCGCAGTTTCCGCTGAGTAGAAGGCACCTCCGCCGTGTGGGAGTTGCGATGCGAATTCTGGAATATATATATAACGGAGTGTCTATATACTATGACAACTAGTGTCTATAGTGTGGCCGCTAAACGGTCATTGATATAGTACGATTGACGAATCGTGGCAGCCCTGGAGTTAGGTTTTTTGAACTTTTGAACATTGTATACAAAACTTTACGAACGGTCAACGAAAACCGAGTGCAAAACACAGTAAATAGGAGCGTTGGTGCGATGACGTGAATAGGGGCTTTGTGCTACGACCAGACCAGTCTAGATGGGGAATTTTTGAAACACATACTTGAGTTTGGTAACATCTCGCCGTGATAACATATCTGAAATCGTATTTCTTTTCCTTATTACTTCTACATAATGTAAAAGGGTACTGCTAAACCTGGTGTCTCCTTTCATCATTTTTTTATACGTTAGACTTAACGGCTTATAAATTAGAGTTTTAGTCATAAATTACGTCACATGTTAAGCGGGACGAATGGGTCATCACTTAAAAAATCTTCAAAAAAAAATAATTAATAATATTAATCATCCATAATATTTCTTAATAAATAATTTCTGAAATACAACAACTTACCAGGAGGCAAACTCAATAAAGCATGGTCTTTTAAAGCCGCCAACCAATTCTCCCCTAAGCTTTCCAGCTCTGGCTCAACTAATTTCAACAAACTCTCTCCTTTCGATTCAAATTCACCATATTCCTCGTCCTCGGGTGTTTCTGTATTGGCGTTATCCATTTGATTTGTGTTTTGTACGAGTTGATTACGCCATTTTGACATTTCTGCACGATTGTTTACGGGTTTCGTGTCGAGTTGTTTTACGTAGCTGCCTGGAGCGCTGTCGTTGCTTACCATCGCTACTATGTAGACCTGAAATTAAATTATACACTGCAACCTCAAAATAAACAGACGGACAAAATTATTTTTATTTGTAGACATTACACACAATCAGAAAACAAAGACTAAATAAAACTCAACGTTTCAATAACCATAGTGTAGTACGCAGAAGTTTTTTTCAACTTCAGTTTGCCCCACTTTGAGCCAAATTTTCTGGACATTACGAATCGTGAAAAATGTGTAAGAAATAAATTCAAAACATAATTTCATTTTCATTTTTTTTTATAGGACTGATTGACTGACTACATTCTAGAAATTTTGTCATTTTTGACTAAAACTGGTGATGTTCAACCAACAAAATAACAGCAGTCTTATCGATCTGTTTAATATAATATTGCAACCAATTTAACTAAAAATATTACCTACCTCAGCCCATGCTTTCAAAATGGATAGTTTTTCCAACGTCGCCATACTCTCGTTGTAAATGAGTGTCGTGTTTCCCTTTTTGTTTAGTTTATCTAAACTGGAGACCAATAACTGATGGACACTAAAACGAAGATCATTTAGAATTAATTATTTAAAAATAATAAACAATAAAGTTAAGTTCTCGTTATTATTTGTATGTATACAGGATGGAAGCGTCAGCGCTCCTTTTACTGAAACAGCATATAGGGTAAAGTATTTCAAGCTCATACTAATAAAGTATGTTTATACCGTCTCAAATCATTAATATCCCTGGCGACCCCGCACCCGATCCACGCAGAGCACACGTCGCACGCGGCCGCAGTCACGTGCGACGCCGTATCGCCGGCGAAGGCGGGCCGCACTGCTGCACCCACCTGTATTTTATAATTTTATATTTATAAGTTGTGGGTTCCCGGTCGAGGAAATTAAATAATTATTATATTCATTTCTTCGCTTTTGCGTGCATTGGGATCCGCCACTCAACACGCAATATCTCTAGAATTCGGCGAATAGTGGGGAGCGGATTATCTTAATATTAGGTTCCATCTGCCTACCCTGCTACGTGTGGGCTTTATTTAGTATCTACACTATACGTACCTGAGCCTGATACTGTTCCATCAAGAGGTGTCCGGGGAAGTCAGGTTCGGGCGCGCGGGCGTACTGCTGTATGACCAGCTGCAGCGTGCGGAGGCCGCAGAGGCGCAGGGCGTCCGACTCGCCCGTGGCACCCACGAACGCCATGCGGACGAGGTCCGACAGGTGGAGCGAGAGGTAATCAGCTGTGGAGTGGGAAAATCGTATAATTCGTATAATTGTATAATAAGTGGGAAATTAATTTTGTTGTGTTGCCACTCACGTAATATAATACAGCTGGATATTATAAAATAGAAATACAGCATAAGCTTATGACTTAGTATTATTTGACATTCTGAATAAAAAATATTTATTATCTCGACAGTAACGAAAGTTTTGCATATGTTACAGATGTAATAGATAGATAGATAGATAAATTAAACATACTGTCCTTACCATTAGGATCCGTTTTCAATTTCTCCTTAGCTTTAACGAGATCGAAATGGGCGCTATCTCCAGTGGCCTCACAGGCTCCCATTATCTTTTGAATGCACTCCATTGCAAATACCTAGTAAGGGATAAGAGCATAGTACAAAATGTGAATACAATTTACGTCTCTCAAGATTATTTTTTCATATTAATATTCAAGAATATTAATATATCAAACAAAATAATTTCAACAGATCAAAGAATATTTTAATATCTAGCACTGCTTAAGCGTTGTAACGCAGTGGCACATTAGGTGACTGTGAACGCAACGTTTGTAATTATTGTTCTATCTCTCTTCTTATCAGCTCTGGTATCAAGGCAATGCGTTGAGATCCGCCTCTCAACAGTCTCACTCTACTCAACACGCAACGTCTCAAAAAAAGAAAACGTAGTATCTGAACACTATGTTACCGCCGTCTAACCTAATATATACAGGATGATACAGTGTAAAATAAAAACATATACATACTCGAGTTGGCCATCTTGGTTGTATAGCGGGATGAGTGGACTGTTCGCTTTCCGCATGGAACTCGGCTTGGTCGTCATCGCCTTCCGCATCGAAATCCGTGTCAGTATTGTTGCTATCCTCTACAATGTATGAATCATAATTATTAATGTTTTTTCAAAGCAGTGTTCCCATAAAAATGACCTTTTAAATAAAAATATGTTTAGAATTCTCTTCTCTCTTATGTTATAGAATTTCCTATAAGCGACAATATTTTTTTGTCAAAACAAAAAACTATATTTTAATTTGTATTTATGTTATTAAGTTGAAAACTTTATTTGTGTTTATAATATATTACATTACTCATTTTATGTAATCCACTGTCTGAGTTACTAATGGCACTTAGAATGAATCATGAATCCATACAGGAGGAGATGCAGGTAAAACCTAGTATACTAACCATAATTAAGCGTCCACTAAAATTATATGTTATGTATTAACGTGGCTGGCTTAGCTATAGATACGGCTTCAAAATTTAAAAATAACTAAACTAACTTGCAATTGAATCTGTAGCTGCGTTGACGTTAACACTAAAGTACCAACAACTACCACTAACTAAACAACTCACCCAGTCTAACAGTGAGCACCCTCTTGGCCAGCACCAGCCAGTCCCTTACGGATCTGTTCGCGGCGGCTGCCAGCAGGCAGCACGTGAGGGTGTCGCGCGCGTGCGCCAGCGCGGTGTCGTCGCGCTCCGTGTCCAGGTACGCGAATAGGGCGCCCGCGAGACCCGTGTCCGTTATTGTTACACCTGGGAAAATATGAAACGGATTGCACAACTACTTATATTAGGGAACCCGATGACAAGCTTTACCACAGCAACGTGTATGTCACAAATGTTGAAACAAAAATCAGAAGGAACCTAGTGTCATAACACTCTGTTTGCCATATGAGTGTTTAAAGACTACACCGAGTATTTTCTGCCAGAGCGAATAAATGCAAATATCCGATCCGAGCGAGGATCGCACCCATAATCATCGCATTTACATTCAAATTGCCCCAAGACACATCTTATGATTCTAGCTCATATGATTTTTCATCAATTTTCATCTTACCTAATATGATTTTTTTAGAAATTTACATATAACAAACAACATACCACAATACGGTTTAACGGGAACATGGTCCTTAGCAATCATCGCATATTTACACACATCGGCCGCGTCCTTTTGAGATAGCTGTCTGAGACAACATAGAGCCGCGCGACGCACCGATAGTTCTGGGCTGGAGAGATCTCGCTGGAAGATTGTATTTTATATTTAGAAAAATGGTATAATCATATTAATAACAAGTTATAATACAGAAACTTTGTTGAATGCCTTTTACAACTTTGATTCTTAGTATAATTGTAAAAATGTTTTTAGATTGCCAATACCCTAAAAATGTTCAATACAATATATGTAACATGGAAAAAGAGCACTTGAAATATAGATAATATACAAAATATATTCTACAAAAACCATTTTTTAGCTTTACACTGTATTCCGGAGTACAGCAGAGTAGATAGACCAAGGGCAATTAGTGTTAAAACACTTCGTTGCCCACTGTTCCCCTAATTTCACGGAAATCAATGCAATGCAAATTGTAATAATTTATTCGCCCAAGTTGCTTTTCCCAGTTAGACTCTGACTTCTGCACCGCGACGAAAGCATAACAAATTTAAAACAAACACATACACCCTATACATAACAACAAACAATCTCCACAAGCACAACTCACACACAGTTGCGGCACGAGCGCGTGCAGGTTGATGTGCGCGGGCGCGAACATGTGCAGCTGCTGCAGGCAGCCCGTCGCGTCGCCGCGCCCCGCGCCTGCGCCCAGCTCGCGCAACGCCGCGCACGCGCAAATGAAGCGGCCCACCGCGTTGCAGCCGCACGCTACATAATAAATGATAACTTTAACTAGCCATTTCGTAGAATATATTTTTTCTTATGTTGACTGTTTTTATCTCATATCATATCTCATTCATCTCAACTCATGATGAGTATAAATATATAATTTTATTATTTAGTGTTATTTGTATCTTTTGTGTATTCAATAAACAAAGAAACAGCATATATTCTATTCTATTCTATGTTAGGATGTATATTGTATATAATGAAATATTTTTTTTGTTTTGTTCAACGAAAATTATATTTTAATTTAATTGATTGTTTGGTCTTAAATATTTAGTTCACTAAGCTTAAGTAACATTTCTTTTTATTGTTGTTAATATATTATGACGTGTAATTATTACATTTAACTCACATTGCAACTCAGGCCCCACAACAGTAATAAGAGCAGCCAACAGCCGTCCAATACTGCGATGCAATTCATCCGAGCACGGTGGAGCGTTGAACAGCAGCTTTAGTACAAGGTTCAAAGTCGATTCCACGTGGCTACGGAACATTGGTCCTGACGCATCTACCAGCACTGACAGCGCGTGGAGCGACCACACCTGTAAGTATTAAAAATACTTTTAAAAATTCTATATTGTCAGGCACACTTTAACGATAGTCAAGTTTAACCAACATCTATACAGTTAAGTTATGATATGATATCTATCAACACGTTTGACCAACATCAATGTATTGCAAAGTACCACACTGCTATATTCTACGCTATGTCGGAGACTGTACCAATCAGGAATAAAATACTTAAGAGCTATGTTGTTTTAGTTCAGAAATAAAGATTTATTATGTAAAGTCTATACAAGAGACTTAATAATGAAGTTACATTTTAACACTGTAATAATACACACACCTGCACTTCAACCGTCGCATCCTGCGCAAGCGCTCTCAACACCGGGAGCGCTGCAGCGCTGGACGCCGCGCCCCTCGCCCTCTGCACGGCGCCGACAGCCGCTGCGGCCGCTGCACGCGCTGGACGGTTGGCGGACGTGCGTGCGAGCGCTATCACGCGATCACTGAGCGCTTGACTTTCTGTTTCGGTGATACAGCTGGACAGACGGCCGGCGCAGGAGGCGGCCGCTGCGCGTACTATGGCGCTATTTGCTGATAGACCCGCCTATTTGTGGAATAAACTAAGGTTTAATATACTTGGTTACTGAGTTTTCTTATTCTTCTTCTTTTATCTTATTCTTTTTTTACAATTTTCCTTGTATTTTAGCTTTATAAAGTAACTAGCTCTCGTCTGCTTACTAGCAGAGTAAGCAGACGAGAGCCTAATGTAAAAACACTTCCGGTTCCCATTTTCCGTCCAATTTTATGATGCTGCGCTTTATTTTGTTATAAGAGGAAAGAAATAAATATAATTCATTCTAGTTAGAATCAAACTCACTACTTTCGCAATATTCGCAGACAGATTATCTGACTGTGCAATTGCACCACAGTGACCCCAAGTATACAGAAATAAAAACAAAATTATTAAATACAAAAATGTAACTTACAATAATAAGATCAGTAGCAATAGTTTTAACAGCATCTTGTCCCAGAGAACTCTTCAATTCAGCGAGAGTGCGCAGCGCCAGCAGTAGGGCCGTATATACATTTATTTGTATTGCTTCTTGACGTGTACCTTTGGACATTTTGATGCATTCCACAAAGTGCTCTAGCATCTGTTGCCTAAACAAAAGATATATTTTATTAGTAAGATTATAATAAAAATATTAATATATTAATTAGCCATTAAAATTTTCAACTAATATGCAATCATTAAGACAACAACAACATGATATCGCATGAATCGATACGAAAATTAAAAAAAATAAATAAATTTAAATACTATATAATCATTATCCAGAATAAAAATGGAAACCACAACCATTTCGTTGATAGCCAAAAAAAATTAAAATATAAAATAAAAAAATGC
Source organism: Heliconius numata (assembly GCA_016802625.1). Classification (NCBI taxonomy): domain Eukaryota; kingdom Metazoa; phylum Arthropoda; class Insecta; order Lepidoptera; family Nymphalidae; genus Heliconius; species Heliconius numata. Next base: position 62,807 of record JAEBDU010013190.1, read on the forward strand.
TTCTTAAAACCATTAAATAAAAAAGCAAACTCAACACAAACCTATGTTTATTGGCGGCCCTCGCGTACACGTGCGGGAAGAGCGCGACGGAGGCGTCAATGACGGCCACGCCCAGCGGCTGCGCGCCGCGCGACGCGCGGTACAGGCAGCACGGGTCGTGCTCCAGCGCGCCCGAGCCGCGCGCGCTCAGCGCCGATATCAGCTGTATCATAGCATTACTCTTATAGGTATTATTTATATATTTATATGCAAAACAAAATATAAAAATAACCGAATATAAAAAAGTACAACAATTCTATTAATCAAAATTCTAAAATTTATTAATAATATGAGTAACTTGTAACCCTCAATTATAATTACTGGACGGATTTATTTGTAATCTAATTTTAATCTTTATATCTTTTTCTTGACATATTTTTCTAAACGACAATAGTACTTCTTTATATTTAATAACCTGTTCTTCTATCTCAGAGTGATCTGTGTCATATATCCACCCTTCTTCGCCCAACAGTATGGTATCACGTGGATGCATCGCACTTCTTAGCATACCTGTTAATTTGATAAATATAAATAAAAAAAGATGATTGAGAATGGATGTTTGTTCTACTTTCGTGCAAAAACTACTCAACTGATTTAAATGAAATTTTACTGCTAGATAGTTTATGCGCCAGAACTACACATAGGTTACAATTTATGTAAAGGTTTTATATAATTTAACAATAAGTTAAAGCGCCCCACGCCACATTTGGATCGTCAATATGATAATAATATAACTTTGTGCGCTAGTTCATATACTTCTACCATTTTCTCTTAATGTATCACTTCATAGTTGGACGGGTTTTTTAATTTATCCTCCTTCAATATCATCAAATCTATTAATAAATATATTTTCCTTTATTTTCTGCCGCTGCCGATTTTATTACAAGAGGTTCTTTAAATAAAATAAAACATTAATTATCAGGCCAAATTACATACCAGTTGCAACATTAGCCCCCGACGGGTCAGAACCCGCGAGCTCCGCGGCCAGCAACCGCAGCAACGGCGCAGCGGGCGCGGATGCGGAACCTAACGCCGCACACGCCTGGTATAGTCGTAGACGGAGCAACGCTGCCGGCGCTTTGAGAGAACCGCCGTAGTTACGGATTACTGTTGATACGCTGTTATATTGAGAAACAAATATTAGATTAAGAGTGTAGATTCGATCCCGGTGAAGAAAAATGTAATGAATTTATTTTCATTTTACTGTTTAATTTCATTTTCTTACGGTATTGAGTTCTACAAAACGGAGAATTGAGTGTTGTGGCACTAAGTTCCCGCGTCTTTACTCTGCTTAGATATGTAGGATACAGCATTTGCATTTACACCACTTACTTCGTAAGAACAGTAATAGCTCCTTCTATAGGTTGTGTTAGTCTCTTGGCGGTATCTTCATTGTTGACTAAAGATGGACAATGTATGAGAAGGCTGTGTAATGCTGACAATGCCCCTGCTCGTCCTTCTAATGTTACCTGTTTGTTTTAAATAATTTGAATTTCTAAAATTATAGTATTTAAAGTAAGCTAATTGGCAGCTTAAACAAAAGTAATATAATTAACCAAATATATATATAAATATATTTGATGACAACAGCGATACTTGGTCCGACTGTAATCGCGACGGTTGTGGGTTCGATTCCCAATTGGGTGAATGAATTATTTTCATTTCCGTGAGATACGATCGATCATAAAACTAGACTCTTTCGGCTTACCCTCCTATGAACAGAATATAGCATGAGCCTAAAAATGTAAATAAAAAAAACTAAATATATTTACCTGCCAAGTAAACGCATCACCTCGAGCCTTTTCCGACTCAATTTCCTTGGCTGAACGCGGGAAACTATTTCTCCACAATAGCAACATACGTGGCAACAATCCTCGCACTACCGGTACTCCTGAAAAAAAATCCTTTGAATTATTAAAAAACAGATTTATCATCATCATCTTTTAGGAAATGGATATCCGATACAATGTTTTCCAAAGAGTAGTTATATTTAAAGTATTATATTTAATTTAAGTATTATATTTAAAATATTCAGGTTCTAGTAGTCTATATCTAATTAAATATATCACTTTCCATGAAGTATCATGGAGCAGAAAGTGTTATTTGAGGCTCGTAAAATTTTTGCTTCACGCTTTATCCCGCATTTAGCAGGATAGGCAGAGAAAATCTAGTGTTAAGACCCCTTATTATATGGTTTTCTCCTAAATTAGAGACACTGCACGTTGAGCGGCAAAAATCAGTACTAAATTTAGTTACCACAGTTAGGAAATGAAAACAATTATTTTCCCAAAGTTGGAATCGAACCCACAATCGTCTCGTTTACGACTGTTAACGAGACGATTGTGGGTGGTGTGACTACCACAACTTCGTCTTTCATAATTAGACTAGACATCGTTTAAAAATAAACAGTTAAATCCATATTAAAAAAACAAACAATAACTTACCCAAAGTACATATAGCGCCAACAATCAACCACCCAGCGTTGGTCCGTGCGGCTGTAAGACGGCTGCTCTGAGCGGCTGACCGTAGTAACTGTTCCGCGGCGTTAAACGCCACTTTGCCGCGACCGTGTGGCACGCCTAGAGGAGAAAACTGTACCGCGCCTAGTATAGCTGCCAAAGCTGCTGAATAACCTGTATTGAATATTATGTAATCAGTGTGGTATTTTTAGGATTAATTACGATTTATTGAACATGTAGATATAATAATTCTATGATTTATGGTTTATAACTTTATATTTTTTTATAAAAATAGGTTGAATGCGCTTTGTTTTAAAATAGTTATATACTTTAAACAAAATAAGCTGATATTTTTACTACAGTGCATGTTATAGTACAATTAACAGATATACGCGATATTTAAAAATATGCAGTAAAGGGCTAGTTGGTTTAACAGCTATCTTAAAATGTGAATACAACAATACACACTTGTAAACTGCCTCACTTTAATAACTTCGAATATAATAGCTATGTAACAGCTATACTATATAACAATTTTTACATAATGTAGCCTACCAGAAATCCGATGCGGCGTTGAACGCGGCACATCCAACGCGTCGGCCGCGCGGTCCAACAACGGCGTTAGAAGCGCCGGCTGCGCCACGGTTAAACCCCGCAGGCATACGGCCGCCGCTAGACGCGCGGCTACACATGGATGTTCTAATACCTGAGAAGGTACAGATACTTACTTTTACATACGGTTTGCATGACATATGAGATATTCTAAGTGCCTGAGGCAATTATGACCGCGGGTACAGCGGCTTACATGAAAACTAATAACGTTATGTAAAGAAAACCGATTACTTAGTAATTACTTTTTTAATAAATGGAATTGATGATGGTTTTTATTTAATTCTAATAAGTATTTCCTGAGATTAGCGTTTATCCATACAAACTTTTCAGCTTTATAACAATAATATAGATATTCATATATGATTTATTAAATAAGTAAAGCATTTTTAAAGCCTCTGTATACTTTTTCATAAGTATAAAAATATAAAGAAATTAAATGTTTCATCATCTTATAAATTTTAGGCTTTACTTTTAATCACTTTTCAAACTTCAAAAAGTAATGTTATTATCTTCTCAAAAATGTGGAAAGTTTAATAAAAATACTCACCAATAAATATAAAGATATTCTCCACACTTAATACATAAAGAAACAAAAATTTTAACTCACTCCAAATACAGTATCCAGGACACCGAGTGATGCATCAGAGACCAAACTATGAACCGCCGTACCCAGTTGCAAAGCCAACTCGCCGGCCTCTGTTAACGCACACACTAATAAATGCTGACTGAATAGTGTTTCCTGTAACAAAAAATAATATATTTATTTATATTTGACTAGCTTTTACTTGCGACTTCGTCTGAGTGGTCAAATTGTAAAAACAAATAGTTGTGTAAGGTATTGCCTCTAGAATAGGGTGGATAGTTGGGAACGGAATTGTACTTATGGGAATGAATTGTTTTAATACTAGGTCTCCACGTTCCCTCTGCTTACCCAAACTGTGTGTAAGATCCAGTGTGAAGCTAAAAAACAAAAACTACCAAAAAACCGTAACCGTCTAAGACCACAAGTATATCGAAACGATTAAGGTAATGTATGATTCATCATTAAATGGACTATACAACACAAAAAGAAATTCAATTTGAACCAGTTATTCCTGAGGTTAGGTCATACTCAATGCCTACAACACTCAATGCCTCGATAATTGGGCTAAAGATGTGAAGTGGTGTGTCTTGACACTGAATTCTCGTGTTCTCTGTTTTCTGCTATATGTGGGGTACAATGTGAAGCTAAAAAAATATTACCCACTTTGCAGAGGGCCGCCTTTTGTGCATCAATTATTTTTTTTATTATTTCTTTCTTTTGTTTTTTTTATTTTATTTTAATAATTACGTACAATAAAATATAAATAAATAAATAACACAAAACTTGCAAATATAATTTAACTGAATTTAAATACCTACAATCATCACTCGCGATCATCACACGTTCCCCAATAAACCTTAAGTGTTGGAATAAATCTTTTTTTATAAAAATAATAATAAATTAAAATACCTGATTACAATCTTTAGCATTCTCCGGGTTAAAGTCAATACTGTTCATTTGTTTTGCCACTATCTGTATTATCTCACGACACGCCGACGCTTGTGCTTTTTCACCGAGCATCTTGCCTAGTGTGTTTCTTAATATGTAACTTATACATTTTCTGGAAATAATAAGAAATAAGGAATAGTATTAAATATAGAAAAGTATTATAATGAGTACTGTTCTCTAAGTAAGTACTGTTAGGCAATTCAATTCATTGCCTTGTTATAATTTCAAAAAGGTCAATTATAATAAGCCTTTCATGTCACAACGGCACAGCCTCTAACAGGAAACGCAATAGTTGCGGGACCCATTCCCAATTTAAGATGCAAGATCTTCATGTCCTCGCTCTGATAAAAAACAAAACGCGGTGTTGAGTTACGCCACTCAACACGCAATCTCTCGAAAATTAGACCGACAACGAGGAAAGGAGTGGCGTTAACACTAGCACGGCTAATGAAAATATTTTTATAAACTAAAAAAAAAAACAAATAAAATTAAAAATAATAATAAAAAATTACATATAAAACATACCTTGAATATACAGCGTCTACATGAGAGCTAGCCGCTTTAGGATTCGCCACCAAGTCCAATACATGAGTCAAGAACGTAGTCATGTTGCGTTCCAACCACACACCGCCCATATTTTGTACGAATACTACATAAGCCTGATGAAAAAAGTGTTTAAAATAATCAGCTTCACGCTGTATCCCGCACATATATGAGTAGGCAGAGAGAACCTATTGTTAAAACTCTACGTTCCCTAAATTTCTGCCGAATTCTGGATTTGCGTGTTGGGTAACGGAACTCAACGCCACGCATTGCCTAAACACCACAGCGAAAAAATTAATATATAAATTAAAATAAATATTTTATTTCGTCACGTGGGGATCGAACCGACAACCAGTCGCGTTTATAGTCACACACGAGGGCGATGACTGGCCTCAGAAAAAATATATAATCTTTTATAAAACGAGAGATTGTGTAAGGGATGGAACACAACGCCGCCTTTATTTTTATGAGAGCGAGTAAATGAAAATAATTGGGAATCAAAACCGAGAACCATAGTGTTTATAGTCAGACGCTTTATCGCCGCTGCATGGGCCGCATATAATATGAGACTTGTAATCAAAAAAACATATAATAAACTAATTGGTCATTACATAATGTTTAATTATATATCTCAATAAATATTACTACATAATTTTTAGGAAAACTAAATTTATCATGCTTACATGTGTAACGCACACGCGGACTTCCCTATTGACGCTAGAGCCAGATTTGATAATTTCTCCTTTTAGAAACGAAGTACCACCTCTTAGAAAAGCACCCATTAACAGGTTCAAAGCCTCTTCTAGAGATATAACGTTCTTAGGCGGGTCCTTTTTGTTTTGTTGCACTAGAAAAATATGAACAATAACACTTAAAATAAATTGAAAACATTTTTTTTTTTTCAGCTGGAAAACATTCTCTATACAATATAAGAAATTTTAAATAAGAAAAATATGGTGTACATAATAAACAACATGGAAGACAAATAAAATCATTATTAATATTTTTAAAAAAATCAGCCTCAAGCTGTATCCCGCACAAATCAAGGTAGGCAGAAGGAACCTAGTGTTAAGACACTCCGTTCACCACTTTCCACCGAAATCTCGAGTGACGAAACTCAATACCGTATATTTATTTTTAATTAATTGTCAAATACCTTGTTGCATGCCTATTTTCGTTTTTGTGTTGATACTGGTTGTTTCACCAGCTTGCGTTGTTGCTATCAAAGCACCTAATAGCTCCGCAACGGCACATCTGTAAATCAATAAAATTCTTTAACACTTATTAACTTTTATGTTATTCTCTGATGACTTCTTGTTCAATTATTGATTTGGTTATAGCTTGAAATCAGGTTTAATGTCATTAAAGAAATTTTTTTGATTGGTTTGAAATATAGGTAGTATGGTAGTAAATTACTACCTAAAACGTAGAACGCCCCCAAAAACTATAAACATATACAATTTATGACAGATTTTTTATTGTCTTGTACTACATAAAGCACATGAGACTTGTGTATTGTGAAATTCGTTCACCGTCGACCCAGGGTGCCACGGGGTTTTGAAAATCAAAACTTTCTTTATGCGGTTAGGTCTTTATAAGCATTTTTAAAGTCAAGTTATATAAAAATAGTCATAAGTGTCAGTCCTAGACAAAGCGGTGGTACCGTGCACCAGCTCGAAAGACATACTGCTTAGAAGAGCAAATGTTATTTTTAATAAACATTAGCTTCCTGAGTGAAAAACAAATTAATATTTGTTTAAAACCGCCTGGAGGCCAGACGCGCGTTCGTCTGTCTGTCTATCTCCTACATACACACACACCTCAGCGCGTAGTCGCTGGGCTGCACGGCGCGCAGGCAGGCGGCTGCCACGGCGTCCACGTCGGCGGGCGTGACGCGCAGCAGCGGCAGCATGTGGCGCAGCGTGTGCGCCGCCGCCGCGCGCACCGCCGACGCGCGCTCGTTCAGCAGCGCCGCGCGAGTCGCGCGGGACACTTCGCGCAGGGCTGTGCCCGCCGCCGTACCCATGCCCACGCATATCTGTTTATGACATTCATTGTATTTTTAAAAGAAAAAAAAATATTTAAAGTATCAATATCTGATATCTTTATTAATATTTTTTTTTTATTTATTTTTATAAGCTTCACGATGTATGCAGCACGCAACAGGGTAGACAGTCTGTTCCCCATTTTCCGACGAATTCTGGACGCATTGGAAGTTAGTGGCGGAACTCAACGCCGCTATTTGCCCAAACACCAGAGCGACGAAATGGAAATATAAACGTAAATAAATATTTCACTTCTTCGCATGGGGATCGAACCCACAACGGTCGCGTTACAGTCACACAGCAGCGGCACAAGGGCCGCTGCTCCACGACGGCTACAATGATAAAACCTGAATCTATAAATAAATAACTCTTACTGAGTACTTAGTTATGTTGCCTCATGGCGTGAGAACGGTACCGGTAAACGCCTAATCAGCGTTCGGCGTATGCAACGCGAATCCCCTCATGCCATGGGAAACAAACGTAGTGTTTTAGTATTAATTATTTCTATATTTTATTCTTTAGTCGATTAGAGCATGCACTTCTGCTCGGTCGATTCACTAGTTAAGTTAATTTTAAGTTAGTTATAAGAACATATAAGTTTGTTCTTATTTTAAATAAAATAAATTTAAATATAACTTTCTTAGTTATTTTCAAAAGCCCACTCGCGCTCCCGTAAACTTGTCTACTTCCATCCATATTACAATACATAAACTTGACAATAAATGACAAATACACTGTCTGTTTTTAACCTTATCAAGAGTATTCATGATTTCAAGTCTGGTCTGTGATTCAGCACTCTTCATGGACCTTATCAGGGTTGTCACTGTTTCCTCATACGATCTTCCCATCATGCGACCTAGTTTTTCATACATGCTGCCAAGGCAGCATATGGCAGCTCTAAAAATTTCAGATTACATTAATTTTAATAATTCTTTAAAAATATTTAAAGTCATATAACTGTAAATTAAAATGTACTGAGTGAAAAATCATTTCTACCAAAACAAATACTTACACCACAAAACTTTACATGTAAATTAAATTAATGGAAGTCTACATAAAAATATGATAACATATTCAGTGTGACATTTAAAAATGACTTTCATCTGAGTCATTGGTGGTCCCAAATGGTCTAAATTCCTAGACTTATTAGTGAAAAAGTCATGTCAATTGTGAATGTTCTATATATCTCAACACAATATTAAATAATATAAATAAAACATATTATAATAATATACAAACTTTACTCACAGTCTAGTGGGCAGATATGAAGGTGAATCATCTTTAACTTTTATAATATCATTACATTTGTTCACTGTGTCAAATAACAGGAATGTATCCCCAACTGAGAACAGTGTAGCCAAGCATCTTGCTAACAGCCTCCGTGCTGGAGCCCCGAGATTCTCACGAAGTAAACTTACCAACTGTGCTACTAACTTCTGTTGACAGCTCTTTAGATCTGACTATAAATAGATAAAATGTTATTTAGTATTTTTTTTTTCAAATTGAATCTCGCATGATGTATAACAGAGGGAATCTAGTGTTAAGACACTCTGTTCTCCAGTTTGTTGTTTTCATCATCATCATCATTGACATCCAACAATCTTGTAGTGTTGGACATAGGCCAATTCTCACCACAACACTCAATCCTCAACTCTTTAGATCCATCTGCTTCCTGCCAACCTCTTTAGGTTGTCAGTACATGTAGCAGGGGGTCATCCCACCGAAAGTTTTGTACGGGGTCTCCACTCTAAGACACTTATCTTAGAATTTCATAATTTTGTATACAGTTACAGTAGCTTATTATAGTGTACCCAATAATATGTAATATATGTAAATTTAATTTTAAATAAATTACTTTCATTTCCTCGCTCTGGTAATAAAACAAAGAGTACAATTTAAAGTTTCACCTCTCAATGTCTCTAAAAAATTAATCATAATTGGGAGAAAGAACGGAATATCTTGACACTAGGTTTCTTCTGCCAATACTAGTATTTAAAATAAATTTTGAAGCTATAAAAAAAAATACTGAAAGAAATTAAAAAATGTAAAAATGTTACTTTCACTATTCATTCATGTTAAGCAACTTATAATCTTACATTTAAGGTAGCATCCATGTACTATAAGTGTATTTATGTATAAGTTATGACTTCTTTAAACTGAAGCCATATATAATAGTATTATATTTTAAAATTATGAGAACCGTAACTATACACATATGTAAATATACATATTTAAATACATAGACTTGCAGTTTTATTGGACAAAATAAGAAATTAAGGCTATTATGGCACTCCAGCTACGGTGTTTGACTGTCAATGTAATAGTAGATTCAATATTCACCAGGAGAATGATTTAATTTCATTTTTTCAATTTAATAACAAAACAAAGCATAGCATTGAGTTCCACCACTGAACTTGCAATGTTTTAAAAAAATGGGCAAAAAGACTACTCTGCTAAATATGGGAAGTTGTTGTGCCAAAAAAAATATAAATTATCTTGGGACTGAACAAAATATATTCATTATTTATGTTTAGCTAACTAAAAACTATAAAAACTACTTACTTTGTGTGCAGCGACTAGTACTTTATCAAGAAATCTGAGCCATTCAAAAATGAAATGTGGTTTCTTATCATCAGGAAGTTGCTGTAGAGCAGCTTCATTTAGGGTTAAAGAATGGGATACCTCCATAATTATAGAACTAAAATAAAACAAGATAAAAAATTATATAATAGGATTAAATAACTTTAAGCATAGTAAGTTAAAATAACAAATGTTTTATTTGTTTCTATTTGATCATATGTTTTATATTTTTTATTAAAACAGTAAACATTAAACCAGTCGCATCAAATAATTTTATCCTTAAGTAAATTAGTAGGAAAACAATAATAATAATAGTACAATAAATTTTACCTTAGATTATAATATTCTTATAAGTCTTTTTTTTTAGCATATTAAATTTTATTTAACTTTAACTTTACTTTCATAAGTAAGTCCGATATTGGCCAGTAAATAGAAAATAATGTTAACTTTTCATAAATAAATACAAAAAAAAATATTTCAGGAGAAACAAGACCTTCAGCAAATTTCTAAATACTCAAATAAATTACCGACAGCAGTAAACAATGGCGTCATCTGTGAATCAGACATTGTTATAATAAACGAAAGCTGCAATATAAATCTTGCGGCTAGAATAATTTATTTTTCCTTTTACAAATAATTGTTTCATATGTTAATATAATAGAATTAGTTCAAGATACTTACTCAACTTTAAGATTTTAAATTGAACAATTATATTCACATTATTATTAGCTTCTAAGCAAGCTTACTAAAATAACGTAAAATAAAGACGGTTTAAAAGCACTATAAATATAATACTTTATTTTCTAAAATATGAAAGAAAAATTATAAAAATAAAATTGTAGCAATTACGATATTGTCAAACTGCGTAATGTCAATCTTATTTCTGACGACTGTCAAATATGTCAGCGAAAAAATGGTCCATTCTTAATCTATAACTTGCCTTTTTTAAATATGGCAAAGAAAAAATCATATTTCATCGACTCGGATCGGATGCCATTCTTCTTTGCTATAATTGCGAAAGTTCACAAAAAAAATAACATTTTTAAAAAAGATTCTTTCATATAATATATACGCTTACTTGTCTTTTTTCTCGTAGTAGTATCTTTTATTTGATTTTTTACATATTATACATTTATTCTTAGTATATGAAATTCAAGGAACATTATACTATAAAGTGATGGAATTTGTGCTAAAATGAGCAGTTCATTTGGGTATTTATTTAAAGAAAAGGTAAAAGCTAGCCTTGCTAACCATAGACAAATTTTAAATAAGAGTTCAATGATTCGATTATTCAAGAGTCCAAAGTTTTAGGAATTTTAGGATTGGTATTTTTGAACGCTGGCGTCAAGAAAGTTTCTAGTAGAAAATGGCAAGTGGCAGCATTGCCCTACTGTTTTAACAGTTATTTGATATTAATTTCAGCTTAACTTATCCGATACTCGATCTTAAAATAAGCAGTCTAGACTCTAAAGAGACATAAAAACAGACGAACGACAAAATAATATAAGGATTAAGTTTTTTTTGTACGTAACTCTAAAAATTTTTCTATGTGAACGTCGAAATCCTCGAAATTAAAAATGTTGATAAAATTAATTATTTTAATAAAACTTGTAATATTTTGGTTAGATGCATTTTACCTTGATTTTCTTCATAAATATAAAAGTACTTGTATTATTTTTATTGAATTTCTTGTATTTTACTGTTTTTTTATGTTCCAAATCCTGTTTTTTATTTATTTTATTTATTTATTTTGCTTTCCTGAGGTTGGCAACACTGAATAGATGACTTTATTAACGACTTCCAGATTTGTTGGCGTGTGCTGTGAAAAAATATTATTGTAAAACGATCTGTGAAAACGATTGTCTCAAGTTCTCAACTATATTAGATTTATACTCTATGTCTGTAAAAAATAATAAATATAATTAGTACTTTTCCAATAACAATAATTTGAGTGTGTAAAGTGAAATGTTCTGTAAATCATAAAAATACGATTATACACTTAGGAGTTGTCTAGATTTGAGAAAATGAATAATATGAGTTCACAGCAGAGTCCGGCAAACCTGCAATCTGTCGTGGACAGAGAAAAGATTTATACATGGATACTAGAGCTTTGCAATCCAGAAACACGTGAAAATGCTCTCTTAGAACTTAGTAAAAAACGAGAAGTTGTACCAGATTTAGCACCAATGCTATGGCACAGCTTTGGTACCATTGCAGCATTGTTGCAGGAGATTACGAATATCTACGTGGCAATGGTACCGCCTACTCTCACAGCCCACCAGAGTAACAGAGTCTGCAACGCCTTGGCCTTAATGCAGTGTGTTGCATCTCATCCTGAAACAAGATCAGCTTTCCTCCAAGCACACGTACCGTTGTTCCTCTACCCCTTTCTTCATACTGTCTCGAAAACACGTCCATTCGAATATCTGAGGCTAACTAGTTTAGGTGTGATTGGAGCCCTTGTGAAAACTGATGAGCAGGAGGTGATCACTTTCCTTTTGACTACAGAAATAATACCATTGTGTTTACGTATTATGGAAAATGGTTCTGAATTATCAAAGACCGTAGCTACATTTATATTACAGAAAATTTTGTTAGATGATAGTGGTTTGAGTTACATATGCCAGACCTATGATAGATTTTCTCATGTAGCAATGATTTTAGGAAAGATGGTACTATCTCTAGCTAAGGACCCATCAGCAAGGTTGTTAAAACATGTTGTTCGTTGCTACCTCCGTCTCTCTGATAATCCTAGGGCACGAGAGGCATTAAGGCAGTGTCTTCCAGACCAATTGAGAGATACAACATTTGTTGCTTGTCTCCAGGAGGATAATTCAACTAAACATTGGTTAACACAGTTGATTAAGAACTTGGATGCCCAGCCACCCCCAGCAAGCCCAGCCCAACAGAATATGTGAGATTCAAGTATATATCGCTTTTCTCACTACAATGCTTACAAAAGATAATAATAACCTGACAATCAAGGTTGTATGATTAATATAATAAAAACTAAGGCATAACCTCATCTGGATTACATGCATTGTAGTGGGATGAAAGCAATTTATTGAGAACAATCTTGTCGACTGTATCTTTGCTACTCATAAGTTTTGACTATCATAAACATATATAGAGGTAGTAGGTAGGTATACCATGTGCCTGAAAGTGCAAATCAATATTGTCTCACAGCTATAATTAATGAACTAGAATGAATTGAATCTAACTATAGAAATATAGATTTGCATTTATTTGCTAGCAATTTTATTAATTGACATTTTCAAATATTGTATAATTATTTTTAACAATATTTTTCTTTATAAAACAAATCAATCGGCAAACAAATGTATTATTTTTAGGTACAAAACACAATGAGAGCTAATATTGTATGGTGATGTAGTAGACTGAACTGAACATTAAAGATATTAAAGTTTTCAAAAATTTTAACTTTTGTCTTTAATTTTTGCTTGTTTTATATGAAACTAATTTTATTATAATGTAAACCATTTATCGACGAAAATTGTAGCAAAATAAAAATTTAGAAGTCTGGACCTCTTGTGCGATAGATTGAAATAGCCCACTGCTTTTGTCCTGCATACTGAAGATCTGATCTGCTGCTTTCAATATGCTTACTATCCTTTTTCCTTAAATCATCTTCATTAAATACTTTATATCCTTTATCATTAATATTTGACTGTTGTGATATTTTAGTACTCTCTTGAACTTTGATTGTGATATTAGATTTTGATTTAGAGTTGCTTCCTCGACTTCTGAGAATACTATTAAAGTTGTCAAAGAATTGTGTCCCACAGCTTACTGTCTCTATGCAGTGAGTGCAGGATTTATCCAATAGGGATTCACTTTTTTTATATATTGTTTGAATTTGCTTACATCTATATTTTGAGCTTTGCCGTATATTATTACATTTGCAAATGGCAAAGTTATCTCTTTTCCTCACAATTGTTACACAGTTATTATCACACCGTAAAGGTCCAGAGATCTCGGTGTTGATAGCAGAGTGATTGAAATATTTTTTTAACACTATTTTTGTAGTGTTCAACTTATTTGATGTATTGCTGTTGTGTGAGAAATTTTTATTTACAACTCTCTTTTTCTGTGAATACAATGATGGTGTCACTCTGTCATTTTGTGATATATGTAAATCAATTTTATTATTTACTTCGGATGAATTCAAAATGGGATCAACAATATCATTACAAAGTTTTTTAGCTATAGTGGACATTTTAGTTGAATTTTTTTGTTATTACATGTGAGAATGTGGGAATAAAACTTGGTTTTTATTTATCACTTCATTTTGTTAAATGTAATAATATTTGTGTTTATACATTTTCTTATAATTTTTATTTGAACGCAATATCTAATGTTATATGTCACAATTCTGTACATTCAAAGTCATTACAGTGTCAAATATATTTTTTCCAAATGCTCTTCTTAGTCTTTACTTCTCTATAAAGATATTATGCTTGCAGCTTTCCCTATTATATGCACTCTTTTTAATTATTTTTCTTCAAATCAATTTAATTTACATTAATTACTTAAGCGCTTTTTTCCTAGAGATTTATTAGACTTAAAATCATATTTAGCAATTTTTTTTAAAAGTATAATTTATAAATGTACTTAATACTTATTAAATAATTATTTCGTAATTAATTCATACTGTCATCATATTGGGATGTTTTTAAGTCAACTAGTTTATTTTTTCAGAATTTTTTGTGATTTAAAATTATTCCTTGTTGGTCCCTTTTTTACATTAAAAGATCATTGTACTATATATTATTAATGGGCCTTAAAAACAATAAGTTTCTCGCTTATTTAAAAATTCAAGTGTAAAATATTCAGAAAATTATAAATGCTAATTTTTATTATTGGCGTTTATATAATATTATATTAATAATTAGTGTAGGTACCTAGGTTCTAGATTTAGATTTATCTCTTAACTTGTTTAATAGTTTTAAGTGTTAATAATATTGTCAATTAATAAACAATAGTTAAAATAATAAATGTATAAAACTATAATATGCTTTTAAGGTTAATATGAAATAATATAACAAATTTAGAACTTTTGCAAGTAAGAAGTAAGTATCTAATAAAGGATAATTATTAAGCTTAATATTCATAGGCTTAAAATTTAAAATATTTATTACTAAATTTTCCAGTAAATAGAATGAGAATATAATTTAGTTGTTTTTTATGTTTGTGTAATAATATAATCATTACTTTATAGAAATTCGTATATTTTATAAATAATTAAGCTTAAGACTAAAGTCTTAAGATATACCGAAGATAATTAATTACCACCTATCTCGTAAAAACTGCCTTAACATTTTTTGTTGTACATCTTTTGTGACAAAAATTATAATTTGCTTTGTAATAAATGCTGTTTACTATATTATTTTTATTTATTTTTTTCATATAAAGCTTATAATTCTGCATTTTTAATAAATATTAACGACCCGCTCGCGGCTTCGCCCGCTTTTACTACACAATTATTTATGTTCGCATCTAAATTACCTTATCATTTTAAAAATAATATTGATATTTTGATTAATACATTAAAGACAGTTAGTAGCAGTCCAATAAACGAGCAATCTATCCTACACCAACTCAAATAAAACATCTCAGGATAAAAGTGGAGACGGAAGGAACAGAACTCACTCTCAGTGCTAAAACCAATATAAGTAAATGATCCAGAACAACAGTGAAAGAAGTAGCGAAATCAAATACATAAAATTTAGCTCATTAAGGGTGTTTTTTATTCCTCCCATTCTATTATGGCGAACTGATAATGTGTGAAGAGTCCTATATGAATGGGATGGCGGTATCAAGAGAGGAGGATTTAAGCCATTTTAAGCTGTCTAATTTGCGATACGCCGATGACACTACTCTACACGCCTGCAAGCGTATTAGGAGCAAATAATATTTTTTACACTTTAGTATATTAGGTTCGTTGATGCTTACAAGCATTTATTAAAGTTTAGATATGTAGAAACTTTTAAACTTAGTAGAAATTTATTAGAGTTTAGAAGTGTAGAAACTTTCAGACTTTATAAAATAACGAAGGTCTGGCTACTATTGGCTCTGATGTGAAATTGAAAGACAATTACAAAGTAAAGATTATTCTAAGTTAAACTTTATCAGGGGTCTAAGTTAAAATTTATTAGGGGTCTAAGTTAAAATTTATTATTGGAACGAAACATTTTAATAACTGAGCAACATTTTAACTACTTATATTCATTCATTATAATATTCATGACATAAGTATAAATAAATATTTTCATATATAATCAAAACATTTTTGTTCTAACGTGACCGTTGTGGGTTCGATCCCCACTCGAGGAAGTGATATATTTATTTATTTTTATTTTTCCATTTCTTCGCTCTGGTGTCGAGGCAAAGCGCGGCGTTGAATTCTGCCACTCAACACCTAATGCCTCCAGAATTCGGCAGAAAATGGGGAACGGAGTGTCTTAAAACTAGTTTCCCTCTGCCTACCCTGTTGTGTGCGTGATATGGCGTGAAGCTGATTATTTATTCAATTTGAAAAATTCATCTATTGCGTAAATCAAACTATAGGTAAAATTTTATATGCTGTAGTCAGTTGTCAAACATGATTGCACCATTGTCAATTGCCAAATGTCATGTACAATATTGTTTAATTTTTAACAAATAGCAATTATGACAGACAATTTTTCAAATTATCATTATTAGACAACAAATATTTAAGCAAATACATGATGTAACTGTTAAGTATTATACATTGCACAACTCATAAAGGCCATAGTCACCATGTGGGTCTTCGGATACGGATCTCTTGTTTGGAAAGTAGATTTTAAATATGAATTAAAAGTTATAGGTTATATACAAGGCTACCTCAGGAGATTTTATCAGCATAGCATTGATCACAGAGGAATACCGGAAAAGGTAAATTATTTAATAAATTAAAATACTATAAATCCTATTTATACCTAAATGATATTTTTAATTGTTTATGTTATCGTATAAACTCAACAATATTTTATTGTGTAAATATTTTTAGCCTGGCCGAGTGGTTACCTTAGTTCCTACCGATGATCCGAACAGTAGAGTTTGGGGTGTTGCTTATAAAATTAGATCAGAGGACATTGAAGAAGTAACAAATCATTTAGATTTTAGAGAAAAAAATGGCTACTCAAAACAATCTGTTACATTCCATCCTCGAGATGGTAATCTTGATCCCTTTACCCTAACTTTATATGTAGCTACTAAGGATAATGAATCTTATGCAGGTAAATTTAATCTACTTTTAAAACATAATATACTAATGCCTTCAAACTTGTCATTTCAGCCACAATGTCTTGAATTCATGTGAAAAATGAGAAAAAAGTGTGACATAAGGTTCTCTCTGTTGAATAGAAAATGTGTAATAAAAAAATCAGCTTACTACAGAAACTGAAAGTATATATTTATATACATTTGGTCAAATATAATGTGAAATATATTAAAATTATTTTTCTCTCTCCCGTTAACAAAATAAATAATATGGCACTAAGGCCCATATTTATAAATCACTCACATGTCTGAGAGTGACCTTGAGATGATGTTTTTATTCATAGACATGAAATTTGTAAATTAAAATGGTGTCTCAAGATTAATCATAGACTTGAGAATGTTGTATAAATATGGATAAGTAACTAAGTTTAAAACAACTTAAGTGCTACAATGCCTTAAAAATTGGGCAGAAAAGTGGAGAGTCAATATCTTAACACAAGGTTCACTTTGCCTTCTCTGCTTCTTGTGGAATGTGACCGCACAATTTTTTAAGCACTGCATGTTGAGTGGCTTCACACTTATCTTTATTGTTACTAGAGACCAAATGAAAATAATTCATCCCTCTGAGTGAGAATCAAACTCTCCTACCATCCCATTTACAGTTCTTACGCCAAAGTCGTAGCACTTTGCATGTAGCACTTAATAATTATTATCTAATCAAAATAATAAAGTGATTGCAAATGACCTCCATAGATATTATATTTTAAACAATTTATTATTATACATTTCAGGCCCAGCCTCAATAGAAGATATTGCAAAGCAAGTAATCAGTTGCCAAGGCCCCAGTGGAACAAATAAGGAATATGTATATAATTTAGCAAAAGCAATGAGACATATGTTACCTGGCATCGAAGATGACCATCTATTCTCTCTTGAAGATGCTTTAAAAAAAATAGACCCAGATATGAAAAAGAAATAGTTTAATTATATATTTACAATTATATTTTTAGTTGTTTTTGTGTAAAATTCATACTCTTGTATTGAATGGTGCTATACATTTTATAGCCATCAGGATTTTTATAGAAATTTATTTACTATCATTATATATATAAATTGCATTTAATAGTTGTAGAATTTTTCATATTTTTTTATTTTAAGATCCAGTTGACTAAATTATATATTAAGTTCGAACAGTAATATTATGGATTCCTTATTAACCTATACAAAAGTATAGCATTTCTTTATATTATATATTAATGAAAATTAAATATTTCACTAATATGTTTAATTATTACTGTCAAATGTTTTAATTTACTTTACTAAAATTATTTAATACAAAATAATTCAAGTGAGCCTGTCAAGTGAGTTCTTGAAAATGACTTAACTCTAAATATATCAATGGAATTGTCTGTGATTTTTATTTTTTATTACAAGCTGAACTTGTATATTTAAGTACTCATTTATATACATATATAGGATCTGTTTGATATTTGTTCATTTGAAAATAAATAATTTTTTATTGATACTATTAAGAAGATAATATGTAACTGATGTTTTCTATAGTAATCATTTGGGGACCATAAAAAAATCGTAAAAAATGAAAGATATATATTTTATTGTGAAATACTAAGACTACTCAATGGATTTTTTGTTATTGTCTTATAAAATGTTTAGATTTGCTGTTGTGTTGAGTTCTGTCACTCAGAATGTATGGTCTAATAGTGAAGGACAGAGTAACTAGGTCACTAGGTGCCACCTGTCTATGCTTTAATATTTAAGAGTTGTGTTAACATATTACAGTATATTCAACAAGATGTGGCCACTAATTTTACGCATTGTTCCTTTTGGAGTGAACAATGCGCAAAAGTTCATAAAACCTAACCTCAAGGCGGCCACAATTTGTTGACTGCACTGTAATTTATAATGATACAGAATAGGGCAGAATAAAATGAAGAATATTACAAATTTTAGTAACATTTATTAATAAAAATAGAATTCCTTACAACAACTAGCAAATACTATTATTAAAACAGGAAAATATACGTTCGTTTTATTTTAAATTTACATCTTTTTGATCAAAGAGGAACAAATATAAGGACATTTTTTTAATTATTATATTAAACGTCTATACAAGTACACAGTATCGAAATTATAATCAATATACGACTTATGATTTCATTACATAGATAAGATCGAAATGTCTCGAATGCACGTAATCATATTCGTTAAATCGTCTCCTCTTTAAAACAACTTTGAACATGGTAAAATATATACAAAAAAAAAACATTATACATCTATATTATTTTACCATAAAAATACATTAAAATATGTTCATTTAATATAAAATTATCACATTACAAAATATGAATCATTCACGTAAATAACACAAAAACAGGAAATTGTTTAACATCTATGTTTTAATAAATAAAATTTATAGTATATGCAAAATTATATTACAATTTTCATATTATTAGCGGTAACGGCCTTCTCAATTCAATATGGTAGGTAGATTAATTAAATTATAATTTTTTAAAGCGATAAATATCAATCACAAGTTAAATATTTACAAATAAGGTTAAGAAATTATTATTATTAATTATTCTTGTCTCTAATTAATAGAGACATGGATAACGCAGGGTTTTGTCGAGTTTGTGTCACATGGCTCGTATATTATTATTTTAAGATAACCTTTTGAATTAAGATAAAATTAGAGGATTTGCCATCGTTAGCTTCAGTACAATTAATACTATTAAATATATTAATATAATGTTGTTACAGTATCAATTTACTTCAATTTTTATCTGATGATAAGATACTGACGTCATTACACGTTCTAAAGCCGGACCTACCTTTGAAACGCCCTAAGTTATTTTCCATTTAATATGCACTTATTGGAACGGTTAAAGTTTCTAAGTAGTAAAATTTATGTTTATAGTATAAAATTTTCACAAAAATAACATGTTTTTTTCACAATATAGTACACAGATGGTTTGTAAATCCACCTTGAACTGTCTTTGGCCTGGACATTTATCCATTTTCATTGTTTTTCGCTCTTGACACCTTTATTTCTACCTAAAAGTTTATCTATAAAACTTCTCTTTCTCTTGACTTTCTTCCCTTCGGCTTTCTGGTTGTTCTCTTCTGCTTCAGCTGTTATTTGATCAATAAGTGCTGGAAAGGTGAGGTCTATAATTTTATCAACGTGTGGTTTTTTAACTGAATCTTTCCTTAACGTTTGCTTGAAAGTGGATAACTCAGGCACGTAATCATTCTCTTCTAACTCGGAGAGAGATATTTTGGAATCGTTAGTTTTATTAGGAGAATTGTTGTTATCGGGATTTTTATTGCCGCTAATTTCTCCGTTATGTAATATTTCCGCATTTGTTTTAATTTCTTCTGCTGATTTCTCCTCTGACACTGAATTACCGTTTGATTCACCTTTATTTTCATCTTTTTTCACAAACACATCGTCCGTTCCTTCATCTTTTTTATCATCGCTGTCCACGCTGTCTGCAACACTCGACGTGGATTTTGGAACTGAACCGACTACCTTCGGCCTGGTCGGGGGTAATGTCCAATCTACCGGCTTGCGTTGTGGCGAATATCGTTTGACTAGTTCCTCATAAAGTTTCTGATGATCTATTATGGGTGAACCAGGTTTTATATCATTTGGTAAGCTCTGATGCTTCGGCTTCTCTTGTTCCTTATCCTGTGTTTCTTCATTGTCAACTTCATCTCCTGGAGATCCTAAATCCACGACAACTCTTCGGGTCGGTGTTGGTGTCGAATATGGTTCGGCGAATGGAAATTTATGAATATTAAGATTTTCTACTTTGTACCTCATCGTCGAGACAGTGTTAGTAGTGGGTAGAGAGGCGCGCACCCCGCCTCGGCGCAGTGTGCCTTCGCCAGCATCGTGTAAGATTGATTTTAAAAAGTCTCTTCTCATTTTCGACAACCGCCTATTTCTTTCGGCCATATTATATCTGTAGTCGACATCATCGCTTTGGTTCAGTTCAGATGTGAAATTATCGGAATACTTTCGCGGTCGGTAGTCGTACTGTCGATCTTCGCTTCTCGTCTCGCGCATGCTGGAGTATCCAGGTGTGTTGCGTTTAAAATTAGACGTCGTTATACCGTGATTGGTGGTTATGATCGGCTCTACCTCCTTGTACGTCGGCGTGACGGAGTTAGGCGAGGGTTGGGGTAAAAACACCGTGTCGTGCTTATCGAATACCTCGCGCCGCTGACTGAACAGGTCGCCGCCGATCATCTCTCTCGACTTCACACTGGTCGTAGGCGATTTGTGCGCCATTTCCGCTCGATAACAAACCACAACACTTTTATTATTGATACTATTTTCCTGCAAACACTGTGTTTCTATTTTTGTACGGCACACATTATGACTTCACCAGCATAGCGCCTATAGACACGTTCACACGTTGAATTGGACAATAAAGGTGGTTCGCTCGTCCGTACAAGGCGAGTCGTTCGCGATGTAATAAATGATGAACGATCAATAGAGTGGCTCAGATAAGATACCGACGCCCGCGCACCGCTTCACTTGTTCTCTTTATCTTTTAGCAGTCGAAACAGTTGTGTAAATAAAGTCAAATGAACACAATAATATTCGTTCTTAATTAATAGCGCGGCGAGTGAAAGCAACCGGCGGCGACGGCGGCCGATCGCCGAGCGTTCATTATATAATGAATATTCGTTCGTCCGTCCCGTACGATGTTGGGTCGACTTGGGAGTCTCGCGGACACCTTCGCAGTCTCAGCGGACGCTGAAAGTACTGTGTTTCATCGGCATGGAACGCAAACAAGCGTTATTTATTTACTAAACTATAAAGTTAAAGATACATTTATGTTGATGATTACGCAATGAATTATAGTAAACGTATCATAAAAATAACTTAGTATATATCATACATGAAACGGAAATAAGGATATAAGTACGTGTAATAGGGAAATGTTGATTCAGAATAATTAATTATCATTGTTTTAAAGCGAAAGTACATAGACATTCTCACATATGCTTACAGTTGTGAACAAATAACTCTGGGAACTAGGTGTATAGGTATATCACCGACTTTAAAAATAAATGTTGCAAAATGTATTTAAGCAACATTTTCTGTTAGTTTATCTTAATTACCTCCTTCGTGCTTTATCGCTGTACTCATTAAATTCGTCAGTTTTTGGAAAGCAATATATGTACTTGCTTAATTAACGAATTGTTTTCAAGGCTGTCTAAATAATGAGTTTCCTTCTAATATCATTTGTTTATTGTATTTGAGTATTATTAGTAATGACTTAAATATACTTTTAAGTATAAACAACGGTTACACATCGACATCGAGTAACCTCAATTTCTTTTTTTGCAAACACTGCGGTTTCAAATATGGTATGAAATATTGTGTGGATAAAATGAATGTTGTTTTTTTTTTAAGTAATTGTGCAATTTTACATATATTTAATGTTTATATCTTATATAAAATGAAACGGTCTGAGTAACGACCATGAGATTTACTATAAAAAAATATTTTTTCTGTAAAGTGAGGCGTATAAATGTCTCGTGTGGTCGAGAATGTGGAAATCTATGCGTGCTTATTTCATAACTGACCGAGCTCGCTGCTAAAGGAGACAGCCGGGTTTATTATTTAGGTTTCTGTTTTACACTTCTACTTCATACCAAATTAGTAATAGAGTTGCGTAAATGCTGTACAGAATATACTCAGAACTTATATACGTAGTTATATGACTATGAGACCAGTCGTGGAGCAGGGTACAGTGTTACTGTTAACGTGGCGGGTAGTGGATTCAATTCTCACTCGAAGAAATTAAATATTCAATAATTCCAATTTCGTCTCTGGTGTCAAGGCCAAAATCCCGAGAATTCAACGGAAAATGGGGAACGGAGTGTCTTAACACTAGGTTTCTTCTGTCTACTGTGCTAAAAAAATATATATACTACTATATTTATACCGGAAGTCAATATAGAGTATGTTTACAAAACAACATTCACCTACCCACATACGAGTATAACATGTGAATCATCATCGTTCCCAACAAAACACCCAATATTCCGTAAATCCGTATTTATAAACGATGACGGATTTTTTTTGTCTTCTTACCCGGGATCGGCCGCTAATTTTATTTATACCTAATGCTGCGACCGACTAAGTACGAACGTTCGTTTCTCTATTTGTAGCAATTCTCTCTCGGTCAACGACTCTTACAGTTTCTTCCGAAGACGGTCGATCCCTAAAATTATAGTCTAAAACTCGGTTGCTATTTGAATAGTGATATCATTTCATTTGCATACAATTTATAATTCTACTGAGGATTGTGTTGATTCGTGGGTGTGAGTCAATTGGTGGTGGTAAGGTTAATGGCGTTTGTGATTGTCAATAAATATTTCAAGAAGTAATACGTTTCAAAAACAAATATCTGTTAGTCAAATATGTATAATTAGATAAATTGGTTCATTTTATTGCTATATAAATAAAATTGTAGTTCAAAATCAGCTTCACGCTGTATATCTTACACACTAGGGTAGGCAGGGGGAACCTGGTGTTAAGACTCACCGTTCCCCACTTTCTGTCGAATTTTGAAGCATTGCGTCTTGTGTAGCGGAACTCAACGTATGGTTTTTGCCTTGGTGCCAAAGCAAATAAATGCACATATTAGTAATAATAATTCATTTCCTCGACTGGGGATTGAACCCACAACCGCCGCGTTACAGTCACACTCTCATTTCACTACTATACCTTTATATACATAAAATTATAGTTTGTCTTCATAAAGTAACTTTTTATTAACGAATTGATTTATAACACAATCGCTATTTTGCTATATTTATGCGCTGTAAATCATTATAAGCGACGTTATAGATGATTAAATATTGTATTAAACATATTTATACACTTTTTTTGCAAAGTAAACAATGCTTATAATATTTATTAAAAAAAATACAGTCGAATTGATAACCTCCTTTTCTTACAGAAGTCGGTCAAAAAATGTAGAGTTGGCGGTACAATAGTATAAACACATGTTTAGAAAATAAAAAGAATGTATAGCATCGTGTTAAGAGTATTTTTAAAGCGCTTAAAGAATTTTTCTATTTTTTTAAATATTTAATGGAGATAATTGTCACTGTACTCCTTACTTTCTGCTTTACGAGATATTCTGTATGTTTGTATGTGTGGAAATTCATAAGTTTGTTGAAGTTGAAGTTGAAGTTTTGAAACAAAAGCAAGACATGGCAATTGCTCAATCCTCAGGTAGACAGGAAAAATAGTATTAAGACACTACGTTTCCCATTTTCCGCCGGAGCTAAGAAATGAAAATTATTATGAATTATTATTGATTCAACG